>ML777070.1:884590-922174 GCA_009831015.1 Picea engelmannii | reverse complement strand
CACCGTGGAGGTACCAGTGGAGCAGTTCGAAATCGATGCATCATGGTGAGCGTTATGGTTCGAATGAGGAGCAGGAAGGTTCGCAGGACAGCTGGAGTCGTTGCCAGAGGGTGCTCGAAGACATCATGAAGCCTGGATCGATTACTCTTCAGCGTTCACACTTCGGACACTACGTGTCACGAAGTTGTGAAATGCGTTTTCAATGTGATTGCAAGATTATTCTCGGATCAGGGATCCGTTGTTTTATGTTTTCTTTGTCTAGACTGTTACAACAATAAGACTGTTATATAAACCCGTGTTCATTGCTGAGGACGGGTTACGACTACCATTACTGTTACTACTGTTGCTATCACTATTGTTATTGCCGGATTATGTCGTGAACCTATGTTTAATCTAAACTGCTGTTGCGTATATGTTGACTATACTATGATCTGAATACTGTGTTTTTAATGAATTGATGGAGCGTAGAATTACATTGTATCTGCATCATATGATTTAGTCGGCTCTGGTCGTTTCCCACAGCGTCTGCGCCGTTTGGTTGGGCCCGCCAAACTGGTGGAAGCCGCTGTCTCATTTGCAATAGATTTAGTTTAGTGTGTGCTGTTGTAGTTTAGTTTGCTTCCATATCGCATAGCTTGCATCTGAAGTAACTTAGCGTTTGTAGATTTTCTTTTGGTTTATCATAGTTTCAGTTTATCATAGTGTGTGAATGCTTGCGTACACTACAGTTTAAATGTTTCAGAATGGTGCTATTCATTCCTCAACAGACTCCCAAGCCCAAAACTCCCAGCGACCGATGCTCCCCTGTAACAGTCCACCCAAACACCAAACCAGAAAAATACAGTCCCTAATCTCAAATAATGCTTCATTTCCCCAAAATTCCAAAAGTCCTTCTCCCGAATGCCTCTGCCCCCTCATATCCTCCTTCCCATTCACCACCTCCTCCCTTCATTCAATGCCACACACCTTATCCCTCCATTTAATGCCTTATCCCTCCATTCAATGCCTTATCCCTCCATACGTTAAGTTTTCTATTAATTAAATTAAAAATTATTAAACTTTTAATTTGTTACCCAAATATTAAATGAGTTAATTAATTAATTAATTAATCAACATATATTAAACAATAAATAACTAATTAATTAATTAATTAATATTATTTATAAATAGTCATTATTTAACTAATATACATTAGGATAGTTAATTATTTAATTAATTATACTTGATAAACCTTAAGCAATTATTTAACTAGGGTTGTTACAAATCCGCTGTGCCAGGGAGTGATCTGCAGCCTTCCCTGGGTAAAAATCCTGGGCTTCCGGTCCCTACATGCTCAATCCATTGATCTAGTGGATCAACGGTGTATCCACAGTCACACACCTATCTAACCAGATATAGCCTCCATGGTAGCACGATAGGAGGAGTTTAATGCACGCGTTAACCTCCTGATGTCTGCCAAAGTGGAGGATCTTCATTATGTTGAAGATCGTCGATCTCGCAATATCCATGGTCCATAGTTGGGGGAAATATATTGGGCTTCTTCCCAGTTGTCTTTATTAGGTACCTATGCGGTGCGAGCATCACATAGTTCTTTCAGTCTCTTAGGTTGAAATCGATGATCTTGAGTGCCGTAATCTGTCACAACTGCAGTCCAACTACGCGTATCCCCTTCGGGAGGTACACAGTGATTAACGTGTACTTGAAGTCATGTGAGACACTGTCACAACTAACCATGCCAGCCAAAGGCGGGATGTAGTAGGGAAAGACTGACGAGATTGCGTTCTCCAGATCATCGCGGTGCTTGCTTCTTTTCTTAGTTGCAGTTCAGCTAGACTGACGTGCGGTCGAGGGGGATGCTTGTAATCCACCCATCGATGATGTCTATATGCCTACTAACATGACCTTCTCAGCCATGAGGTCTATCAGGATCTCTTCTACATAGTTCTCTACTGCGCTGAAGTCACTCGACATGCACATTTGTAATCAAATAATTCGGGTAGGCGAAAAGACACTCAAGGTAATCAAACCGATGACGAAGCACATCACGGTATGCAATTGGTTCTCTTTTAGCTCAAATATCTTTGTTTGCAAAAAGTGGTCTAGGCGCAGCGTCCGATAGGATAAATAAGCAACAACGTAACAGACTCCTTCAATGGGTAGGAATTTCTCAATCAATATGATTCCATCTGTTATGGCGTCGTCCCAACGGTCCAATGGTGACTTTTCCGACAATAACTTCATTTCTATCCATTTTGGAGCATTGTTCTAATGGACGGGATGCCTCCAATAGTCATATAGCTTCACCGTGGTGAAGTGTCATTCTACATTGTTCCGTTATTCCGGCGAGGTTCAAGTTCTGCAAGCCTGTCTTCTGTAAAGCCTTTTCTGGAACTTCCTACAGTTTTTATAACTTTGCTTTCTTCTTACTGAGCTTCTTGGCCTTCTTTCATGTGATCTAAACTTCTCTTATAGTTTCTGAGAGCCTCTTTCCATTCTTATTCTTATCCTTTTTTAGTGAGGGTACTTCGCGCTACTGATGGTTTTCCAAAAGGTTCAAAGGAAATACCTCTTCTCTTACTTCTTCGAGGGTAGGAATTCCTCTTTCTTGCAAGGATAGGTCCTTCAAACCTTCCTGCATTCTTTCAATGTTGATAGCTAATTCTCTTTCCCTTTCTTTCTTCGACTCATCTTCTTTCTCTTGTATTAAGCACACTATCTTTCTGGTTATGAATTCCTTTAGTTCTTTCTTTTTCTGTTATGTATCTTCTTCCTATGATTTCCTTCTGATCTGATATTTCTCAATCCAAGTCTTTCCTAACAAGAGTGGAAATGCGACATTGTTCTCAATAAAATTGATAATCTCAAATTCTTCTTCAGTCGATGTTCCACGGAAAATAACAGGTACATTAGTGGCTCTTCCACATAGGGTTATCATGTTTCCTTTAAACAATCCTATCCCTCCCAATGAAGGAACCATAGTAGGCTTTCCCAAAATTTTCCAAGTACTTTCTGGCATGATATTCACCTGTGTTTCCTCATCCAAGACACCGTCTATGTTGAAGTCTCCTATTCTTGTTTCTATGCATTATTTTTCTTTCAATATCTCTGGTAAACTGTCATCTCTGTGATCATTCAATGTTTCTTTCATCTATAATAATATAGTCTCTCATTCTTTTTGGTTCTGTAACATATCCTTAGTTTGTTGACCTTCTTCATAGTTTTCTTGTCTCATATTCATCTTTTCAACTTTAGCAATCATTCTAGGACAATCCAAAACCTCATGGTCAACAACTTTACCACAAAGACAAATAGGACCCATACCAGGGCATGCCTTATAAAGATGTCCCAGTCTTCTGCAATTATAACATAATGTCAACACTATCTTTCTTTTAAACGATCCCCAACCTCTTCTATACTGCACATTGGGATCATAGTGTTGGACCTGCAATTTGCAAAAATTCTTTCTAGGTTACTACATCCACTTATTAGTCCAAAAGTTATTTCTATGCATGGGAATAACATATCTTTCACTATCTCTATCAAATTTATTCAGATCAAAGATTCTTTCTTCTAGTTGTGCCCTAGTTTTCAGACTAGAACGAAATCTATCGAACATACCTAGATTCATACTTTCGAAGAAAATATTTCCACTTATGTTACTTTTACCAGAGCACAAATATTTAAGATCTTACCTCTTTTCATCAGATCAGACTTATTTTTCTTAGCACAGAGCTTTGCAAATCATGTAGAATACTGCACACTACAGCAACAGATCTACACACAAAGCTTTCTCTCAGTTCCCAACAATCACAGTTTCAGTCCCAACAACAAAACCATTGGTTGGCATAGGGTTAGACCCAGGGTTCAACGCTTCAACAAGGCACCAACAAAACCCTAAGTCTCACTCGAGGTAGAGGCAGGGGGGGTTGCAGGACTCAAGTGTCTACAACCTAGCTAGGACACAGATCTGTGATCACAACACTTAATAGAGCACTTAGCCAATAACATGCATTAGAATATGATTCTTATTTACTTCGCAGATTAACCCTAAATATAGATCAACATAGTAATAACCAAGATAATATACCTCTAGTTACTTAGCACATAGCATTAAATCAGATCTATCATATTCAATCATCTACAGAGCACTAATCATTCATAGATATATCAAACACACATAAATATCAATGCACTAAGAAAGTACACACATAAATATCATCAATAACATCGCACAAAGCACATCAAAACATGATATACGTGGTTCACCCTAGTGTGGGGCTACACCCACCAATCTTCTTCTCTTCATCTTTATTAGTATGCAATCTGCTTACATTCGTCTTCTCCTGTGCACAAAGCCATAGATCCTATCTTTGCGATCTGGACTGGTGATCTGCTCACAAAGCACTAGATCCACCTTCCCAACAGTAGGTCAAAACACAAAGCCAACTCCTCTGTCCAGCATAGAGCCTCTCTTGCAATCACTTGCACTTAGCTCTGCAAGTCTTAATACATTAAATATGCACAAAGCCTTCTTACAATTCGCCTTGCACTAAGACAATAGAGCTTTGATCACATAGATCGAACTTTCACTTAGCACAATCAGACCATACCTCTTACATCGCTCAACCACTTATTTATACATTACAATAATAGGCCTAAACATGGGTAAACCCATGAGACGACATCCCGTACCCATTACATAAACCCTAATATCCCAAAAATCCTACAAAAAGAGCGAGATCCCACGATCTCCTCTTCACCTGGGCACTCCATCTTTGACCAGCCTGTCGAAGTCCCAAAAATGGTCAAACATGACCAAAGTTTCCTCAGAACTTGTTCAAGGGCCAACAGGCCCCCAACACTCACCTGTGACGCATTCCGAGTCACTTTGATCTAGGCAGCACGGCTTTGAAGGCCTTGAGCTTTTCTTGAGCTACCTTGACTTGCTGCTTCGCCAGAGCCTCTTGCTCGGTGAACTCTTGAATTACTTGCTCGGTGACAGGCCCTTCAAGGTGTTGTTCTACTTTTGCGACCATTTGTTCCAACTGTGAGCCTTGTCTCTCGATCTCTTCAAAAAGTGTGAAGGATTCGTCCTGCACCGGCTGGAGTCTCTATGTCACCTCTATAATGTTTCTCTAGATGCCCATGATGTGCTGCTAAACTACGCGCTACTCCTGCAACCTCTTCATATTTTCTACTGCAGTGAGAAGCTTCATCTATGCTTGCACTGTGGACATCTGCTCCTTCACCTCCTGGAGTTGTGCATCCAATGTTCTCAGCTCTGGGTCTTGTGCAACGCACTCATAGGTCTGCACACTTTTTTCACTTAGTTGCTTGCAATCTAAGGCCAATGCCCTGATTCTTTCTATGGTACTCCTAGTAGTTTCCTCCCTTTGGTCGCACACTTCTTGCTGAGTGCTCGACACTGCTTGAAGTTCTAACTCTGCTACCCTTTCTTGAAGCTACTGAATAGCCTCAAAAATATTCCCAACTTGCATTTCGATGGACTCCTCTTCCTCCTGTACCAAGCCTGGCACAAAGTGAAGTGCTCTAGTTACTACCTCTCTAACCCCAATCTCCTCTGCGAGCAGCTTGTCTTTCTCTTTCTAGATTTTCTTTTTGTCTTCTTCAAACTTCACCCTAATGTCATCTTTCTCTTGCTACACATCCCGAAGCTGCTCCAAGGCCTCCTCCTTTTCCTTCTTCAGGGCCTCTTTGGCATGCTCCTTTTCTTCTTGGACTTGACAAAGTTGAGCCTCGGTTGTATCTGCTAGTCTGCATAATTGGGTGGGCTCATCCCCCAATTCTACATTCTCTGCTGAGGATGGCTCAGTAAACACTATGCGGTTCGACTGGATAGCTTTCTGTATCTCCTGCAACTCCTTTTCTATTCTTTCTTACAATGTCTCTTTCTTCATGTCTTGTCTCTGCATGATATCTTCGGTAGCATCTCCCACGACAACGATGATGAGATCGATATCATCCACCGTGAGCACATTCTATGACTCCGGCTTGTTCGTGTGACTGTTCTTTCTTGCTGAGGGTTTCTACGGAGAAACATTCCTTTTATTTGATGTCTCGGCCTCTATAAGGGGATCCTTTGGCGGTGTAAATTTGCCTTCCTCTGGTTTATGTTCTTCATTCCCTCCTCCTTCAGGTGAGTCAAGCGCAGTTTCCTCCGATGCATTGTCCTTCTCCTCACTGTCTATGTCTTGCACTTATTTCTTTTTCTTCTTGTTCCTTGCACTACTCTATCCATCATACTTAGTTCGGGTGACCAAAAGACTTTTGATGATATCGAGGTCGGAGAGTTCGACATCTTCAAACGGTACAAGGAATTTGACCGACCATTCCTTGGTTATATCCTCCATGTCTTCATTGGTCAATTTTTAGTAGAAATGTAGCTCCTCCTTGCTTTCATCCCTGCGCACAATGATGTAGATGAAGTGTCAATCTGCGTAGAACTTCGTTAGTGGCCTGTACATATGCAAGGTGTTTGGGGTCATCCGTGAAAATGATTCAATGGCATGTGTAAGCTGTAGGTAGTATGAATGGAACACTGCATTTGATTTCCATTGCTTCGCCATAAGGCTCGTATACCACAAGGTAGTGAACCTTGTGGCCAATGGCTCTGATGGTTCGACTTTAGGGAATGTCGCTTCCTACAACATCTCCCAAGCGACAATTGTAATGAGAATCAACAACCAACTGAAGTGAAATTCATAACGTTGGCCTTGTGCTTCGTAGTAGTCCTTCTCCAGCTCGTTGACGAGGTAGCTCGCCCAATTCATCTGCATCCCTTCGACACACTTCCCTACGAGGTCCACGAAAAACCCCGTGACTTGTGTCAGCCAGTTCTTTCTGACAAGCTTGCCAACGATCAAATGAAAAGCTAGGCGCACCGTGCCATCTTGGATGGATCCTACCTTGTAGCCTCACTTCCCCTTCTCTACATCGCCATACATCTTCTTAATCCATTGTGTCAGGGAGCGATATGCAACCTTCCCTGGGTAAAAATCTTGGGGGTTCAGTCCCTGCATGCTTAATCTAGTGATCTAGTGGATCAACGCTAGATCCACAGTTGTGCACCTATCTAACCAGATATAACCTCCATGGTAGCATGACAGGAGGTGTTTAACGCATGCGTTAACCTCCTGATGTCTGCCGAAGTGGGGGATCTTCATTATGTTGAAGATCTTCAATCTTGAAATATCCATGGTAGATGGTGAGGGAACTATATTGGGCTTCTTCCCAGTCGTCTTTGTTAGGTATCTATGCGGTGTGAGCATCACATAGTTCTTTCGGTCTCCTAGGTTGAAATCGCTGATCTTGAGCGCCAGAATCTGTCCCAACCGCGGTCCAACTGTGAATATCCCCTTCGAGAGGTGCGCAGTGATTAACGTGTACTTGAAGTCACGCTTGAAACTGTCACGACTAACCACGTCAGCCAAAGGTGGGATGTAGTTGGGCAAGACTGACGGGATATGCTTTGCGTTCGCTAGATTGTCTTGGTGCTTGCTTATTTTCTTAGTCACGGTTCGGCTAGACCGACGTGTAGTCAAGGGGGATTCTTGCAATCTGCCCGTCGATGATGCCTGTATGCCTACATAAATGACTTTCTCAGCCACGAGGTCTATCACGATCTCTTCTACATATTTCTCTATTGCGCTGAAGTCACTCAACATGCACACTCGTAATCAAATAATTCAGGTAGGTGAACAAATGCTAAAGGTAATTGAACCGATGACGAAGCACAGCGTGATATGCAATTGGTTCTCTGTTAGCTCATGTATCTTGGTTTGCAAAAAGTGGTCCCTGCACAACATCCGATGGGATAAATAAGCAACAACGTAACAAACTCCTTCAACGAGCAGGAATGTCTCAATCAATATGATTCCATCCGTTATGGCGTGATCCCAATGGTCCAATGGTGACCGTTCTAGAAATAACTACGTTTCTATCCATTCCAGAGCATAGTTCTAAGGGTCAGGATGCCTCCAATGATCAAATAGCTTCACCGTGGTGAAATTTCATTCTGCGTTGTTCTGCTATTCCAACGAGGTTCAAGTTCTGCAAGCCTGTCTTCTGCGAAGCCTTTTCTGGAACTTCCTGCAATTTTTCTAACTTTTCTTTCTTCTTACCGAGCTTCCTGGCCTTCTTTCCTGTGATCTGAACTTCTCTTGTAGTTTCTGAGAGCCTCTTTCCATTCTTATTATTTTCCTCTTTTAGTGAGGGCACTTTGTGCTGCTGATGGTTTTCCAAAAGGTTCAAAGGAAATACCTCTTCTCTTACTTCTTCAAGGGTATGCATTCCTCTTTCTTGCAAGGATAGGTCCTTCAAACCTTCCTACGTTCTTTCGATGTTGATAGCTAATTCTCTTTCCCTTTCTTTCTTCGACTCATCTTCTTGGTCTTTTATTAAGCGCACTATTTTTCTGGTTGTGAATTCCTTTATTTCCTTCTTTTTCTGTTGTGTAGCTTCTTCCTCTTCTTTCCTTCTGATCTAATCTTTCTCAATCCAATTATTTCCTAACAAGAATGGAAATGGGGCATTGTTCTCAACAAACTTGATAATCTCAAATTCTTCTTCAGTCGATGTTCCACGGAAAATAACAGGTACATTAGTGGCTCTTCCGCATAGGGTTATCATCTCTCCTATAAACAATCCTATCCCTCCCAATGAAGGAACCATAGCAGGCTTTCCCAAAATTTCCCAAGTTCTTTCTGGCATGATATTCACCCATGTTTCCTCATCCAAGACGACACAGTCTATGACAAAGTCTCCTATTGTTGTTTCTATGCATTGTTTTTCTTTCAAGATCTTTGGTAAACTATCATCTTTGTTATCATTTAGTGTTTCTTTCATCTGTAATAATATAGTTTCTTATTCTTTTTGGTTTTATAACATATCCTTAGTTTCTTGACCTTGTTCATAGTTTTCTTGTCTCATATTGATCTTTTCAACTTTAGCAATCATTCTAGGACAATCCAAAACCTCATGGTCAACATATTTACAACAAAGATAAATAGGACCCATACCAGGGCATGCCTTAGCAAGATGTCACGATCTTTTGCAATTATAACACAATGTCATCCCTCTCTTTATTTTAAACGATCCCCAACCCCTTCTGTGTTGCACATTAGGATCATAGTGCTGGACCTGCAATCTGCAAAAATTCTTTTTAGGTTCTTGCATCCACTTATTAGTCCAAAAATTCTTTCTATGCATGGGAATAAAATATCTTTCACTATCTCTATCAAATTTATTTAGATCAAAGCTTCTTTCTTCTAGTTGTGCCCTAGTTTTCAAACTAGAACAAAATCTATCGAGCATACCTAGATTCATACTTTCGAAGCAAAAATTTCCACTTATACTACTTTTACCAGAGCACAAAGCTTTAAGATCTTACCTCTTTTCTTCAGATAGGACTTCCTTTTCTTAGCACAGAGATTCACAAATCGAGTAGAATAATGTGCACTACAAGAACATATCTACACACATAGCTTTCTCTCAGTTCCCAACAATCACAGTTTCAGTCTCGACAACAGAACCATTTGTTGGCACAGGGGTAGACCTAGGGTTCAATGCTTCAACAATGCACCAACAAAACCCTAACTACCAGCCCTTTCGGCAACACCTGTGAAGCAAATGAAGTCTCACCCGAGGTAGAGGCAGGGGGGTCGTAGGACTCAGTTGTCTACAACCTAGCCAAGACACAGATTTGTGATCACAACACTTAATAGAGCACTTAGCCAATAAGATGCATTAGAATATGATTCTTATTTACTTCGCAAATTAACCCTAAATACAGATCAACACAGTAATAACCAAGATCATATACCTCTAGTTACTTAACACATAGCATTAACTTAGATCTAGCATATTCAATCCTCTACAAAGCACTAAGCATTCATAGATCTATATAACACACATAAAGATCAATGCACTAAGCAAGTACACACATAAATAACATCAATAACATTGCACAAAGCACATCAACATAGGATATACGTGGTTCATCCTGGTGTGGGGCTATATCCACCAATCTTCTTCTCTTCTTCTTTATTAGTCTGCAATCTTCTTACATTCTTCTGCTCCTGTGCACAAAGCCACAGAGCCTATCTTCGTGATCTGGACAGGTGATCTACGCACAACGCACTAGATCCACCTTCCCAACAGCAGGTCAAGACACAAAGCCAACTCCTTTGTTCAGCACAGAGCCTCTCTTACAATCACTTGCATTTATCTCTGCAAGTCTCAATACATTCAATATGCACAAATACTTCTTACAATTCGCCTTGCACTAAGCCAATAGAGCTTTGATTACATAGATCAAACTCCCACTTATCACAATCAGACCATACCTCTTACATCACTCAACCACTTATTTATACATTACAAAAAGAGGCCTAAACATGGGTAAACCCATGGGCCGACATCCCATACCTGTTACATAAACCCCTATAACCCAAAAATCCACACAAAAAGAGTGAGATCTCACGATCTCCACTTTTCTTCGGCGCTCCATCTTCGACCAACCTATCGAAGTCCCAAAAATGGTCAAACATGACCAAAGTTTCCTCAAAACTTGGTCAAGGGCCAACACTTCATCAACATCTCTTGTACTTGCAAATGGATCTTCCTAATCTTCTCAACATATTTTTCTTCTCTTAATGCATCTCTCATGAGGTCCTCCCTCACTCCTCTTTGTTGTCCCTATACAACATTAAATGGTGACGGTGGAAAATATCCAAAGCAAGTTTCAAAAGGTGACTTACCAGTAGAAGTGTGGATTGATATTTTAGAAGAGTGTTGTATATAGATCATGTTTTCATCCCAAGTCTTCAGATTCTTTTGGTTGTAACCCTTCAAAAGATGCACTAAATTCCTATAGAATTCTTCTATCTTCACATCTTTCTATGGATGGAATGTTGTAGATATCTTCAACTTAGTGTCCATCTTCTCCCATGATGTATTCCAAAATGTACTAAGAAATCTTGTATCCATGTTTGAGATGATGCTCCTCAGTATCCCAAAGTGCACCTAGACCCGTTCAAAGAACATGTTTGTTACTTCTTGTCCTTTGATGGTGTGTTTACAAGGAATGTGAATGCACATCTTTTTGAACCTTTCAACTACCATAAATAGATAGACATGTCCCTTTCTAGTTGTTGGTAAACCTCCCACAAAATCCATGTAAATTCTTTCCCAAGGTCGAGTGGGTACAAGCAAGAGATGGTATAGACCTTAATTCCTGTTAATGGGCTTGTTGGTAAAACAAAGTATGAATTCTCTAATTTACCATGCTACATATTCTTTCATTATGGTTCATTACACATACGTCTGTAAGTTGACAATTGTCTTCCCAGCACCAAAATGTCCTACAACATTGGAGGCATGGGCCTCTTTGATAAGCTGCATTTTTTCACCTTTAGGAGCATAGAGCTTGTCGAGCTTGTAGAATAACACATTTCGGAAATGATATTTATCCTTGTCGTCACCTTCTTCTATATGAATTTGGCCATGTATCTGTTGAAACACCTCCTTGAAGTCCTCATCTTTTGTGTATGTGCCTCTATATGCATCATGGGTAAAACGATCCATGTGCATCGGATTTCCCAAAGTTGTAATATTGGATGTGGGTGGCCTTGAAAGTATGTATGCTAACTTGTTTGTGTTTCCCTTATTATAATTGATAACTAGATGAAATTGTTGTAAATATCCCATCCACTTGTAATTTTTGGTTTGTTGTAGCTTACTCCGGGCCTGCAAATACTGTAGAAGCTAGTGATATGTGTGGATGATGGTCTCCTTTCCCATAAAATAGTTCTTCCACTTCTTGACAGTTTGAACTAGGGCATAGAGTTCCTTGTCATAGGTAGGGTAGTTGAGAACCACCCCATGAAATATTTCAGAAAGATAGCATATAGGCCTTCCTCCTTGCATCAAAATTGCTTCGATGACATACCCACTTGCATTTTTCTCCACTTCGAAAGGATTTTACAAGTTTGGTAATGCAATAAATGGTGCTTGAATAATGTTTCTTTTCATCTCATCGAAATACTTGTGTTGATTCTTCCCCCACTTGAAACTATTACCACTCATTGTTATGGTGTGGAGAGGTAAAATGAAGTTATGAACTTCTACAAGTACTATTCTGCCCCAACAAAACTCCAAACTTTAGTGACATTTTTATGAACTTGCCATTTCATGATGGCATCCATATTTGTAATATTCCAGATATAAAATAGTATACAAAACATAAATAATTAGCTAGAAATGGCAGATAAACAATGATATAACCAGAACAATACCACAATAATACCAGAATAACACCAANTAGCTAGAAATGGCAGATAAACAATGATATAACCAGAACAATACCACAATAATACCAGAATAACACCAAAATAGCACTTTGATTATTGAGAACAATGTTCACTTGCCTCTTCGAGGGGGAAACCAACAACAAAGAAGAGATCTATTACAATAATATCCAAGACAAAAATTCTCTTACCCTCTACTCCTATTTATACTAAATATGTCTATCCAAAAGAACAATCTAGAGGAAGATCCTTCTAGAAGTGAAATCTTCTATTAGGTCTTCTTACATTTGACTTATTCTTCCTTATTTCTAGGCCTTATTAATATTGACCTTTTTTACATGGAAATATATTATTCTACCTACATGAGGGGTTAGGTCCCTAACATGTTCCCCCCCTTAAAAACAACCTTGTCCGCAAGGCTTGAGATGACGAAATTGATGTAGAATGGTAGTTGGTTCCCAAGTGGCATATGCTGGAGTTGTATCTTTCCATTGGACTATCACTTACTTAATGGTACGCTGACATAGACGATGCTCACACTGGTCCAAAATTGCTTGTGGTTGTATTCAAATGGATCCTTCTTCATCCAACTCGGGAATGTTGGTTTGAGTTTGGCACTTAGTTCCAATCACCCTTTTTAAGAAGGAAACATGAAAAACATGATGGAGCTTAGAATGACTGGGAAAATCTAATTGATAGGCCATCTGTCCCACATGCTTGAGAATGATATAAGGACCATAAAATTTGTGCACCAGTTTCTGAAAATGGTCATCCTTGAGGGGATTTTGCTCATAAGGTTGCAGTGAAAGAAACCCCTAATGTTCTTTTGAAAATTGACGTTCAGAGTGACATTGATCTTCTTGTTGATTCATGCGATTTTGGTCCATGACCGAATTATCTTTGAGAGCACAGAGAATAGACCCTCGAACTGTAAGCATTTGGTCAACCATCTGGACCTTCGAGATACCTGACAAGTATGAGAGAACTAAATGTGGCTTTTGTCCATATACCGCTTCAAAAGGAGTCATGAGGGTACCTGTATGGTAAGAAGTGTTGTACCACCATTCATGTAGTGGTAACCATTGAGCTCACTAATGTTGTCGTTCTGATGTAAAACACCTCAAATATGTTTTCAAACACTTGTTGACAACTTTAGTTTGACCATCAGTTTGGGGATGATAAGTTGTGCTGAGATGCAATTGGGTACCTTGTAGCTTGAAAAATTCTTGCCAAAAATTGCTGGTGAAAGTGGGGTCGCAATCATAAACAATAGAATGAGGCATGCCATGAAGCTTGAAGACCTGATCCATGAAACGTTGAGCCACAATGGAGGTTGTAAATGGGTTTTGAAGAGAAAATAAATGAGAATACTTGGAAATATAATCAAATACCACCATGATGACTGATTTATTGCCCAATTTAGGTAAGCCTACAATAAAATCCATAGCGATATCCCTCCAAATAGAAGGTAGAATCAGAAGTAGTTGTAGTGTACCA
Organism: Picea engelmannii; assembly: GCA_009831015.1. NCBI lineage: Eukaryota > Viridiplantae > Streptophyta > Pinopsida > Pinales > Pinaceae > Picea > Picea engelmannii. The sequence continues at coordinate 908,351 of ML777070.1, read as the reverse complement.
GGAGCTTTGACTGTTTCTCCCTTATTGCATTGAAAAACATCACATTCTGCTACAAAATTGCGAAAGTCCTGTTTCATACCATCCCAGAAAAAAGAACGTTTGACCTGGTCATAGGTTTTGGTAAACCTTGAGTGCCCAGCGATGGGTGTAGCATGAAGTCAGAAAGTTCTGTGGATTTAAGTTTTGAATGTTGACTTAAATACAAACAGACTTTGTATCGAAGCTCATCATTGTTCCAAGATTACCCTGGGGAAACTGGAGAATTGGCCTGCAATTGTTGTATCAGATGTGAAATTTTGGGATCGTGTAGCCATTCTCGGCGTACAACTTGGAGCCAATATGGTACAATGAAGGAGAGGGAAAAAAGGGACCCTTCATCTTCATATTTTCTGGAAAGTGCATCAACAACCACATTGTCTTTTCCTTTCTTGTAAATGATCTCATAATCATATCCAAAGAGCTTAGTCACCCATTTTTATTTCTCTGGGGAGGAAAGGCATTGTTCCAAAAAATACTTGAGGCTTTGATGATCAGTCTTAATTTGGAGGCACTGCCCCAATAGATAAGGGTGCCAAATATCCACTCCATGCAGAATAGCCAAGATTTCCTTTTCATAGATTGATTTGCCCAAATTCCGCTCTAACAGTTGTTTGTTTGTAAAGGCCAAAGGTCGACCCTCTTGCATAAGGATTGCTCCAATTCCTTTCCTAGAAGCATCACATTCCAGGACAAAGGTCTTTATGAAATCAGAAAGGCGTAGGACTAGAGTGGTGCACATGGCCATCTTCAAGTTTTGAAAGGCCTGAGCAGCGGCGAGATTCCAAGTGAAAGAATTCTTTTTAAGGAGAGCAGTGAGAGGTGTTGCAATATTTCCATAATTCTTAACAAACTTGTGATAATAACCGGTTAAACCTAGAAATCCATGCAAGCCTTTGAGAGTCTTTGGGTGAGGCCAATCTGGCATAGCTTCAATATTTTTAGGATCCACCCTGACACCGTCCTTTCCAACAAGATGAACCAAGTACTCGACTTCTGAGGTGCCAAAAGCACATTTAGATTGTTTGAGGAAAAGTTGGTGCTGAGAGAGTAGATGGATAAATCGATCCACATGAGAAACATAGGTTGTCCAGGTTTTACTATAGATGAGGATATCATCAAAGAAAAATAAGACAACATTACGGAGAAAAGGACGGAAGACATGATTCATGAGGCTTTTGAAAGTGGAGGGATAATTACACAAGCCAAAGGGCATGACCAAAAACTCATAGTGGCCCTCATGAGTTCGAAATGTACTCTTAGGAATGTCTTCCTTGTTCATATGTATCTAGTGGTAGCCAGAATGAAGATGATGTTTAGTAAAGCACTGGGCACCACTCAATTCATCCAAGAGGTCATCAATGACATGAATGAGAAATTTGTCTTTAATGGTGAGTTTGTTGAGGGTGTGGAAGTCAAGACACATGTGCCAAGAACCTTCTTTCTTAAGGACCATGACCACAGGAGAAGAGTAGGGGCTCGTACTAGGATAGATAACACCTGTGTTGAGCAATTCTTGAACATTTTTCTTAATTTCCTTTTTTGGGGAAAAGGGATGACGATAGGGATGAATATTGGGAGGAAGGTTTCCCGGGACAAGGGGAATGGAATGGTCATGAAAACCATGGGAAGGAGGGAGTCCCTGGGGAGTGGAAAAAATCACTTGATGTTTAGAGGATGGATTGGAGGTCCTGCGACACAGATGGTGTCTTAGTGTCTTGAATGGCATGGAGTTGTGCAATAATGCCAGAATGACCTTTTTTGAGAAGATTTTCCATGCGATGGGAACTTATGATCTCTGGGGAATCGATGGTGATGCCTTGGAATTTACATTGTTGGCCCTCCTGGTCAAATTGCATGGTTAATTCCTTAAAATCCATGAGAATGGGACCCAAAGTCCTTAGCCATTCTGCACCCAACACAATGTCATAACTTCCCATGTCGATAGCAAACATATGAGATTTCATGTGGTACTGACAAATTTGGAGACACACATTTTCACAACACCCTCCACATTTCATGGACCTGCCATTGGCAATCAATATTTGAAAATTATTGACAACACAAATATAGAAATTAGTTTCTTGGGCAATGCGGCGATGAATGAAATTATGGTTTCTTCCACTATCAACAAGAATGATGACCTTCTGATTCTTAATGTAACCAATTATCTTGAGGGTTTGTGGAGTAGAGAATCCAGTGGTAATGTTCAGTGAAATGACCAGTTCGACTTCAAGAGGGTTGGAGGGAGGGGACATGTCAGTGGGTTCCGGTGACGCGGGCACAAAGGGAGCCTCAACATCGTCTTCCGAAAAATCCTTCGAGATGGCCATAAAAAGCTTTTGTTCCTTACACTTGTGCTTAGGAAAATATTTTTCATCACAATTATAACAAAGGCCTTTGATTTGGTGTTCAACCATTTCTTCCCTAGTCATTTTTTTGGATCTTTAGTGGAGAAGGAGGAGTGGGAGTGATTGGTTTAGTGCGAGGAATAACAAAGGGTTTTCAGTTTTGAGAAGAGACAACATGTTGTGCTTCCTTGGCTCTTTTAGTAGAGTCCACCCAAATATGAGGCCGATCCATGAGGACATGGGAAAGAATCTCATCCTTGAGGCCACTGATAAAACATTCTTAGAAAAAAGCATCATACATGCCCTTTATACGGAAAGCCAATCGCTAAAAACTGGATATAAATTCTTCGATTGTGATGGATTGTTTCGACTTTTTCAAACAACCTAAATGGTTGGTGTCAGTGTCAAAGCATTCATAAAGTTCTGCCACAAATTGTGTCCAAGCCACATACCCTTGGCGGGCATTTTTTCTCCATTGCCACTATTTCCAACGTTATTGATCTAGATGGAGAACACCATATCGAAGTTTGGCCAACTCATATGTAATTCCATAAAAATAGAAATAATGTTCCATTTGAGTTACCCATCTAGTGGGATCCGAGCCATCAAATTTGGTCACATCCACACGTGGAAGGCGTAGGTCACGCTGAAAGTGACGGGGATGGAAATTCTAGGAATGAGAGGAAGTTTCACCTTTGGGTTGCAAAGGTGGGTCATATGAGAGAAGATCTGCAAGGATATGGAGCTTGACGCTGATCATCGTAGTGAAGGAGGAAAGATGGGTATTGAAGGATTCAAGTTGGGTAGCGAGTTCCTATTTGATATCCTCCATTTTGGCATTGATGGAGGAATGCATGTTTTTATTGATGGTTGCAACATTGGCACTGAGATATCTCACTTCTTGTTGGGTATCTGTGAAATTAGAGTGCAAGGAATTGAAGCGAGATTGCAAGTCTTGGCTATGGGTGTGGGTGTGGGCCATGATGAAGAGGGAACACGACAAGGGGTGGCTGGGACCACATAGAAAATGGGTTATGGGTGAAGTGTATCACAACAATGAGGGTGACGAGGGGAATCCAATAGGGTAAATCTCAAATAAGAGTGTTGGAAGGGGTTCAGGTCCACAAGAAAAACAATTTCTGAAAAAATGATAATTATGACTGCGATAAGGTGAAGAGAGGAATCCAACGAGATAGGTCTCAAATAATGGTGCCAACTGGATCAAGACTTTATTTTTATTTTTTATTTTTTACTCTTGGGGAGTTATACTCCGATCTGAAGAATACTGTAGTGATGAAATTCCCAAATGCTTAACAGGAAGAAATGTGTAGTAATTTCACAACCCGAATGCAGGAGACACAGTTGCGTGAAAATAGATCTTGTTTGTTCTATTTTTGTTTCCATCCCAAGGGTTAGGGTATTCAAGGGTTCTACAAACAAGTGTTTTCTCTGTGCTATAGCTCTCTGATATACATGCGGGTTCCAAAAGTAGTACTCGGCCCAATATCTCAGGGAACCAACTAAGAAGGCTAGACTATGCCCTTAGTCGTATTACCCGACTACCCAGGTGTTGAGGTAAAGATATGAAATGATCTTACTCAAGCATTTTCAGATTCTTCTTGGCTAAAGAAAAATAGATGGGAATATCACCCTATGTTTATAGCCATCAATATTTATATCCTAACTCACAAGTATAGATTACAAGTGCTTAGGATGGTTTGTTTATAAATAAAATCTTGCTGAAAAAATCATTATTTATGTAATTTTCTAAACATAAAAGATGCTGAAATAAATATAGAGACATAAGTAAAGACACCAAGTTGATAATAAAGATAGATGAGACATAAAACAATCCTTTATTTCATTCCAATTCATCAAAGAGTCATTCCCTTTACAAAATTTCGTGAAGAAGTTTTGGACCAAAGTCAAACTTATATGTCCCCGATGAAACATACAAAAGGAACTCTGATAGAAAATAAAAAACTAAACTCTAAAAGATGGATCAGCTTGCCAAAGATTGCTTCCCACTCGACTATGCACAATAGCCTTTGTTAGTCATGAAAACTAATTCACAAATAGACAAGTCTACACAGACTATCAAAGATGGATGAACACCTTTGAAATACAAGTGTCTGAATGATGTAATTCAGCCTTGAATCTTGTTGTCTACAATAAGACCCCGCTATCATAAAAAATAATTAGGCCTTGAATAAATTAAGGAATGAATGAAAAATGAACATCTCAACACAAACTCAAAGAGAAAACCTTAGTATGCTTCTCCTCTATTATCCTCTTGTTCCTCCCTTTCCTTTTGCCTTTAAGCAAATAGAATTGGTTGAAGTAGTTGAACTACTTCCTTAGTTAAGTTAACTAATAACTCCACCAACCTTTAGCTAAGGGGGAAAAGTAATAAATCATAATAAGGGTTTAAAATAAATAATAACTAGTAGGTGGGACCCCTTGTGACTCCCTTATCTTTTAACATCATAACACAACTAGTTAGTTAAACAAAACATTTCTTCTTGTGACTCCCATCATCACATTCATATTTGACAATTTGTCTCTAAGATAATTGAAATTATTTCCAAAATATATTACTCATATATCCAAAAATAACATGTTGTCCAAAATTTCTGAAGTCAACTTTCATCAACAATAATAATAAAAAAATCTTAAAATCCATATTTTCACTTTGAGATGCAATCTTTCCCTTGTTGCTACTATCACCTTTTGATCTCTTTGAATTTTCCTTAGGCTGTGTGGAGCCTTTAAGCCTAATCTCACTGATCACACGAGAACAATCGTCCCTCAGATGCATGCGGGAGGACACTGACTTATCAGAGCCATTGGAGGGTGATGAAGGGGAAGCAAGGGATTTTCCTTTGTTAAGGGCATGGTGGGCCTCGGTTTTCAACCTTTTACTTGCATGGGAGGACTGAACTGGTGAGTGGGCAGGAGTATCTTGGACAATCTGATTGTTAGGTGGAGCAACATGTAAGGACAAATTAGGCCAGCCATGATGTTGGGAGATTATCAGGTGGACAATCTCTTGCCATCTGTCATTTTCGAGAACTTCTGGTTGCAGTGAGACATGAGGAGGCATGGGAATACCAGGGGCCTGTGGGGCTTGGAAGGGAGGTCTTTCAGGTCTAGGTTGGACAACTCCTTGCCCAATCCAATTAAAAACCCATATTGAAATAGCTGGCCTAAGTCTTGCGAGTCAGCATCGAAGTGTATGGAGAATCTTGGCCTTCTAGGGCCCATGTTCCATTACCTCTCCCTTGGTTACCTCTGCCATGGCTACCTCAGTTGAAAAAGCTCATACATGTATGCATGATTGATTAGAAAATAATTTCTTTAACAACCATACATGACAACTCTTTTTAAAAATATGAAATAAATTTTGGCTCAACAACATATCAGACCATGCAATCCAATCCATACAAATTATTTAACCATTGTCAATGAGGAGGGGATGAACAAAGGTTCTGGGATATGCGAGGGGTTTGTATTGAGCAAAAAATGTTAAAATGAGGGGAAAAAGAACATGGTTACTACCCACAGGCAACAACAATCAACTGAAATGTAAACCAAAGAACATATCACTGTAAATCATCCCTGTAATCTTAAACTATCATAATACATAACTCCTCTTAGCTGTAATTAATTTTTAGGAACAAGGAATGAGTAATGAATATGGGAAGGCGAGGGGATTGTAAATAGCGAAAAATGAAATAATGGTAGGGAAAGAGAGTGGATATTGTTCATAAAAATTAATCAAGTAATCCATAAAACCATTCTATATTAAGTGCCAAAGATCCAACACTAACCGAATAATCATTTTGATGAGTTAAACAACTACTGTGTACAATTTGATCATTTATGTGTATTAACTTGCTCACTATTCGCAATTAAATACTTAACACAGTGTCAACAAACTCAAAGCAATATGCTTTCCAAAACAACCTGTATGAGAGTTCTGATTCTTCTCATTTGTCCCATTTAATGTTTAACAATTTCCAAATGAACACACAGTCACTTGTTGCCACTCTGTTTAGCATCAAAACATTAAACACTATCCATGAATTATTTCCTCAGTCAAACATAGACATACAAATCATGGATGATTCCATTTCTCTAATCAATTTAATAATCAATGAAATCATACTGTTATAAAACCCTTGCCCATCTTTGATGGTGCAATCAACGATGCGGTGCACGATATTCATCAAACATGCACAGTGGACAACCAAAACACGATAATCAATATTTCAAATTGCAATAATCTTGATTGGAAATTTAAAAACACAGTAACAACAATCATCGTTTCAACTTATACGATGTTGTAGGAACACACAGACCATTCAACAAAGCGAAAGAGCATTTATGTGAATATATATGTATAATTAATTTGAATCAAAACATCAAACGATGTCGAGCTATCGATCCAATACAGGGAGGTAGTGACTATATGCCCAATTCCATTTCTCAAATCAACCAATCTAAACCATGTTGAACTATCGAACCAAATGCCACAATAAAAGAATACAATGATTATACACCAATCATAAAAAAAACACTGTGTCAGCTATTAACAGAGACAACCATTAATTAACCACTGTTGACAACACTCCACCAACTCATAACAGTCAATCATGTGCTCGACCAAAAATAACTGGTTCAATTATCAAAATTGGGCTTAAGATAATCAATGATGGGCTCTGAGTAATCAAGGTTTCATTCAGTGGAGCCAACATAGAGAGACTGGAGTCGACCACATCAACTGTAGAAGAGAACCCTTCAAGACGACACGACAAGCACACAGGCCACTTAACCATTTGTTTGCAAGATGGGTGACAGTTCACACCATGCATGAGAGATTATAAACAGAGAAGTGAAAGTCCCTCATAGGCCAATAAGTAACACCCATAACACACATGGCATAACCCTCGCGGTTTTCCCCAATCAACCCAAGTAATGTTGATATAAAAAAAGAGCCATGAAATAGCAATCAACCTCGAAGCAAGCTCCTTGGCATAATAGCAATCAACCAATGACACAGACTCCATTAGTATAAATGAGCCCATACTCAGGTGAAACGATATGCAGTGACACAAGGTGATTCAAAATCAAACCCAGCAATCCCATAACAGCAAATGCAACTGAGTGTGGTGACAAGAACTATTTGGAGACAGTCAACAAATATGGATCAAAAGAAACCTTCAAAAAAACCCATAAGGACGACAGAGAGCCTTCATGGCTTCTAGCACTCAGAATAATCAATGAAACTGTGACTTCAACTATCATTTTCATTTGCAATGAAAACCACACAAACAATCCATTCTAGGGAAATATCACCAGTTTACAAAGTTTCCAGTCTCAAGAAAAGAATAGACCCATACATCATTGAGCCAATATCTATTTCATAACTAGAGTGGGTTCATGGATGGTGAAAAATACATACCAGTAACCAAGAAGCCTTGAAAACGTGAGCTTGGTCAAGCAGTTCTTCCCTTGCCTGAAAATCAGAGCTTAACAACAACGAAACACAATTGAACAATAGCTGAGCTAGGGTGATGGCCATAGGGAGAGGTATGGAGTGACGTGCAGTAAATCCATGTCGCTTCCACCCTCCACTCATTCAATTCCTTAGTACACACCAACCAACCCCCCATTAATCCATTTAATTAATATATGCATTGAACTTAACATCCATCTCTTGTCAAATGCGCCAACCCATATCACATTTAACCATTTGCCAACCATACCATAACGCATATCACATGTGTTTCCATATAACTCAATAAATTGTATAGCCATTAACCTTGTTAGATAGGACTAACAACAATCCTTTAATTTTAATGCGTGTAGTGTAACATAGTAAAATAGTAGCATAGTTTGATTTCTTCCTTATATTTTTTTCCATATTTATTTTATCATTTTCCATGACTAACATATGTTTTGTGCAAGTGAAATATGCAATATATCATGGCACAATTAGCATAGAAATAATAGTTCACATAAACCCTTGTGACATGGATTTGAGAATCTAGAGTAAAGAACCCCACACATAGCATGAATTATCCATCGCCCATTTATCGCGAATAGAACCAACATTTGAACATCAAATATGAACCAGATCTGATCCTCCAATCTACAAGGGGGTCCACCTACTAGTATTATATATATCGTTAGCTTATAATAATAGGCTCTAGCAATACTTTGCAGGAAAAATCCTCGTTGCGATTTTTATTGTCAACAAACTAGCGACTCCACAGTGAAATTTGTTTTTAACAGATTTAGAACTCAAAACTCATGGTTTCGTATACCGGAACAGTATATCAAGAGATATAACCAGAATGATCATGCAACAGGGGTAAGTGAGCAAATTTAATGGAAAAATGACCAGGAATTTGGGAATAGCTCATGAAAAATGTTAAGTATGAGGCAGTTTATCCCTGTATGCATAATCATTCAATAAGATTATGCTCTTTACTTCAAGGAGAAAAATTAATGGACTTGCCCTTTTATTTCTCAAATGGATGAAGAAATGGAAATCAGAAGCGGGGAATAACCAATTCTTTAAAAGACAGCAGTGAAAGCAGATAGAAAATTCAAGTGCTTTCAGGGGAACATCGTAACAACTATGTAAGATTGATTGTTATTGAATAATAATAATTTGCAGGAGTGTCATTGTGGTAGAACTAATCCAACAACTTATTCTTGACCAAAATCAACCAAAAGACTAAAAAGTGATAAAATCATAACATAAATAAAAATGCAGAATTTAAAACAATAGAAATAAAATGATAGAAATGAAAAAGCAGGAGGAAATGTTAAAACAGAAAGAAAAAATCAAACTACTGTAAGGCAGAAATGAAAAACAGTGAAAAATTGAAAGCATAGCTAGACTACTAATATACAGGAAATCCAAACAACGTTAGAACTTTTCAAGTTGGTCTCAAGTAATGTTTCAAGTGAGAACTGTTAGTACTGTAGGAAAACAATCACTCCTATAAATATTTTAGAATGTAAGAGTTAGTATCCAGGACAAAAGAAATTTTGGAGGGACCCATAAATAACACTTGAAACTATGAGGTAACTAACAACCCTTCAACGTATATAATTAAATCATCAAGATAGACATGACTCCTAATCAATTCATCAAGAGTTATTTGTATGGGTCTTTTAGAAGTGGTACTTGCATTAGGCAACCCAGAAAGAATACATTCATAAGTCATGGTACCCCAATCAGTGATAAAGGTGGTTTTGAAAGCATCTTCCCCTTTTACCTTGATTTGATTGTAACTGGAAAAAACATTAAGTAAGGGAATCATCTGTGACCCTGCGACTTGTTGCAACATCATTTCTATGTTAGGGGGAGGAGAATAAATTTTCATAATACCCTGCTTAACTGCGTGAAAATAAATGCAAAATCTTATATGTTCAGTGGCTTTCCGGACAGGGACCAAATTTGAAACCCGTTCAGAATACTTGACTAGAAAGATGATACCAACCTTCAAGTTTTTTTCCAATCCTTTTTGAATAGTTGCTTCCGGTGCAGGGTTGATAGGTCTTTGTTTTTTCCTAACTGGTTGTATGACTTCCTTGATGGGGATGGCATGTTGCATAAGACCAGGATCAAAACCATGAATATCCTCATAAGACCAAGCAAAGATATCTTGAAATTCACCAAGTAGCTTGGAAAACTTCATTTTCTCTTCATCAGAAAATTGGACACCTATTTTAACATTCTTTGGAGCCTCGGGTGTCCCAACATTCAAGGGGATGGTTTCACTCACCTCCCCTTTCGACTCCTGTTCTTTCTGTTTGTCTTTATTGCCTACATCACTCGATGAAAACAAACTCTCTAGAGGAATCAAGCCTTTAGGAATCTTGTTATCTTCTATGGATATAATTTCCTTGGGATTAAAAGGTTCATTTTGAACGAAAGCACAAATTCTCTCATAGTTAGGGGAGATCTACCAAGAGTCTATATTGTCGAGGATATGTGGACGATATAGATATTTAAAGGTACAATCAGGCCTGCGTGGAAGAAGTTGTCGATTAGGAGAGGCTGCAAAAACAACTAACTGATCAACCATTGAGTTTAACTCCCTCTTAACATGAGTGATGTTGAAAGATAATAGGTTTGAGATAAGTGCCCAAAATTTTTGGGTATATCGTTTCATCAACTTGTTGCTAGGGGAGTAAATCTTACGTACAAGGTTCACAACAAGCTCGTTATCAACAAAAACTGAAAGGTGACCACAACCAAGATTATAGGTGTTTTCAATGCCTAATAGTAAAGCTTCGAATTCAGTGACATTGTTTGTGCAAGAAAACTCCAACCTAAAAGAAAAGTTATGAATTTTTCCTACAGGAGAAATCAAGACAATGCCAGCTCCATTACCTGCATTAGAGCATGAACCATCAAAGTGCATGTGCCACATACCATCATCTAAATAATTTTGTTCCAAGGGAATGTTATCTTCCTCAACAAAGATAGAATACACTCATAGGTCTTCTTTGATATAGTTCACATTAGGTTGTAGAACACTCTCTATGTAAGGTGAAATCCTTCCCTCTCTAAGGACTATAATGTTTTTACCATTCCGAGGAATGGATAAATGTGTTTCGTCAAGTGAGAGGTATCCACATGTTAAATCTTTCCAATCTCTTCCCAAGATGATTGAGTAATTGCTTACTGGCATATCAATTACCCAAATACTAAGGGTTGTCCTTATTTCAGGATGTGCGCACAAAACTAAGGTCACATCTTGAATCTCTCCTATGGTTGTTTGTAGTAGGCTAGTATAGGAGAGCATGATTCTGGCATTTTCATTTGTAAAAGATAAGCCTATCTCTTCCATCATAATATTCGACATCACACTTGGGCCCGAACTGCCATCAATGAGGCAACAATGGACGATCTTATCCATAATATTTACATAAATATAAAAAGGGTGATTTTTTACAGGGTATATAAATTTATGTACACCTACTTTATTTACAGATGAATCCTCTTCGTTCACCTCTTCAGAGAGGTTGGCTACAATGGAAGCTTTTCCTTCCATGAATTGTTTCAGATGCCCCTATTGTTCAGGGACGACAACCATGTCCAGAAGGGTTGCATCTGCTTTGATGTTGGCCAACTGATTTAGGATATTGTATTTGGAAGAGGGGAGAGGGGAGGTAAATAATTGACTCTTAGGAACCTTAGGAACCTGAACAGTAGCAGTGGGTGAGGATGAGCTTAGTATAGAAGAATTGCGGGGAGGATCAAATTTTCTTTTAGGGGCATAAGATTTATTCCTAGTATTGATGATCATGACATCTTTTGGCTCTGCAAAATCTAAGACAACGATGGTAGTTTCCCATCTTTTACCAAAGATATTATCTCTGGCACTCTTCCTTACCTCACATGTGTCTTCCTTGTGGTGTTCCTCGCAAAAGTTACACCAACTTCGAGGTAAGATAACTTTAGGCTGAAAATTATTTTCAATTGGATTTCTATAGGGAGGTGTAGAAGAGGATGAAGCTCCAGGGGTGAGAGGGGAGATAGTTCCCTTTCACTCATACACTATCATACGATTATTCATATCTTGCACTAGCTGCAAGAGGGTGGACATGTTTGTTTGTTTAACCGATTCTCCTTGAGGAAGAACTGTTCTTTCAAGTTGTTCTTCATACTCTAAACAAGTATGCAGAGTGGAAACGAGGTTGTCAATGGATTTTTCATCGAGCCTCTGACGGTAGGGGGAACGTAATGCATTTTAGTAATGCATGAATGCGGCTTGGTTCTGAGGTCGAATGATTTCAAGGATTTGATTGTATAACTTAGTGAAATGCAAGTTGAAGGACTTGATGGTGTCACCATCCTTATAGGTGATGTTATTGTATTCCCGTAACATTTCAGCTAGGCTTTTAGATTTCCCATAAGTGGATCTGAACCAATAGATTAACTCCTCCCAAGTAGACAAAATCTTAGGAGGAAGGTTAAAGAAATCGGCCACAACCTTTTCTTCCAAGGAATTGACAAATAAGCGCATGTAGGTATCGTTGTCATTTGCCCCTATGTTGTGACAGGCATTATAAAATGCCACCAGGTGTTCGTTTGTAGTGACAATGTTATTTCCCGAAAACCTGGGAAGATGTTCTTTGATCTTAGGAAGTGGACGAGTAGTAGGTGTTAGGTTAAGAGGAGAGGATACATGCCACGGTGTGGTTGTGGCGTCTTCTTCAAACTAGAAAAGCCCATACTTTTTGATGAATTTGGTGTGGTTTGTTGTAGATTGGACAGGGATATGGTGGCTACATAAGCTACCAATCACTGATGAACCTGAATACTGAGAGGAGGAAGCACTTCCAGTGCAACCAGAGCCACCACTAGATGCCATCTTTTGGATGATCGGTAAGGTAGAAAAAGATGAACTGGATGAATCAGACAAGGTTCTCCTTAGAGAACTTTGTTGATTTGATAACACAACGTTCTTTCTTCCTATTTCAACAATAGGATTAATTTTAGGTGACAAGCCTCTTCTTCTCCTAGAAGCATGAGACTCTAAGGACATGAAGGTAAGGCCAAAACTGAAGGAAAAAGAAGGTTACTGTTGATTTCTAGGTTGTCTACGTCTAGCTTCCCAACGTTCTTGGACACTAATATCTAGTTCAATGGCTGCCCATGAACGATTAAGCTCAACACGAGTATTGGAAGTGTCTAAAATGGTGTTAAACAGACTCAAAGGAATGCTGGTCTGATCTTGAAGACCTAGCTCAATATTGGGCTGCCTTGCAACATGAACAATCATTAAGAAATAAAATAGTCAAAGAATCAATATCATAAAAATAGAGATATTCGATGATAATCGAGTGCAAAAATTAACCAGAGAGATATTGAAGATCTCCCCAGTATGGTCATCAAATAAATGTTGAGGAAATGATATGAAATGATCTTACTCAAGCATTTTCAGATTCTTCTTGGCTAAAGAAAAATAGACGGGAATATCACCCTATGTTTATAGCCATCAAAATTAATATCCTAACTCACAAGTATCGATTACAAGTGCCTAGGATGGTTTTTTTATAGATAAAAGCTTGCTGAAAAAATCATTATTTATGTAATTTTATGAACATAAAAGATGCTGAAATAAATATAGAGACAAAAGTAAAGACGCCAAGTCGATAATCAAGACATATGAGACATAAAGAAATCATTTATTTCATTCCAATTCATCAAAGAGTCATTCCCTTTACAAAATTTAGTGAAGAAGTTTTGGACGAAAATCAAACTTAGACATCCCCAATGAAACATACAAAAGGACCTCTGACAAAAAATAAAAAAATGAACTCTAAAATTTGGATCAGCTTGCCACAAATTGCTTCCGAATCGACTTTGCACAATATCCTTTGCTAGTCATGAAAACTAATTCACAAACAGAGAAGTCTACACAGACTATCAAAGATAGATCAACACCTCTGAAATACAAGTGTCTGAATGATGTAATTCATCCATGAATATTGATGTCTACAATAAGACCTTGCTATCATAAAAAATAATTAGGCCTTGAATAAATTAAGGAATGAATGAAAACTGAACTATCTCAACACAAACTCAAAGAGAAAACCTTAGTATGCTTCTCCTCTATTCTCCTCTTGTTCCTCCCTTTCCTTTTGCCTTTAAGAAAATAGAATTGGTTGAAGTAGTTGAACTACTTCCTTAGTTAAGTTAACCAATAACTCAACCAACCTTTAGTTAAGGGGGAAAAGTAATAAATCATAATAAGGGTTTAAAATAAATAATAACTAGTAGGTGGGACCCCTTGTGACTCCCTTAGCTTTTAACAATCATAACACAACTAGTTAGTTAAACAAAACATTTCTCCTTGTGACTCCCATCATCACATTCATATTTGACAATTTGTCTCAAAGATAATTGAAATCATTTCCAAAATGTATTACTCATATATCCAAAAATAACATGCTGTCCAAAATTTCTGAAGTCAACTGTCATCAACAATAATAATAAAAAAAACTTAAAATACATATTTCCACTCTGAGATGCAATCTTTCCCTTGTTGCTACTGTCACCTTTCAATCTCTCTAAATTTGCCTTAGATTGTGTGGAGACTTTAGGCCTAATATCTTTGATCACATGAGAACAATCGTCCCTCAGATGCATGCGGGAGGACACCAACTTATCAGAGCCATTGGAGGGTAAGGAAGGGGTAGCAGGGGATTTTCCTTTGTCGGGGGCATGGTGGGCCTCGGTTTTCAACCTTTTACTTGCATGGGAGGACTGAACTGGTGAGTGGATAGGAGCAACTTGTACAATCTGATTGTTAGGTGGAGGAGCAGGTAAGGACAAATTAAGCTAGCCACGATGTTGGGAGATTGTCGGGTGGACAATCTCTTGCCATCTGTCATTTTTGGGAACTTCTGGTTGCAGTGAGACATGAGGAGGCACGGGAATACCAGGGGCCTTTGAGGCTTGTAAGGGAGGTCTTTCAGGTCTAGTTTGGACAACGCCTTACCCAATCTAATTAAAAAACCCAACTTGAAATAGCTGGCCTAACTCTTGTGATTCAGCATAAAAGTGTATGGAGAATCTTGGCCTTCTAGGGCCCCTGTTCCAATTACCTCTCCCTCGATTACCTCTACCATGGATACCTCGGCTGAAAAAACTCATACCTGTATGCATGATTGATTAGCAAATAATGTATTTAACAACCATGCATGACAACTCTTTTTAAAAATATGAAATAAATTTTGGCTCAGCAAAATATTAGACCATGCAATCCAATCCATACAAATTGTTTAACCATTGTCAATGAGCAGGGGGTGAACAAAGTTTCTGGGATATGCGAGGGGTTTGTATTGAGTGAAAAATGTTAAAATGAGGGGAAAAAGAACATGGTTACTGCTCACAGACAACAACAATCAATTGAAATGTAAACCAAAGAACATATCATTGTAAACTATCCCTTTGATCTTAAATTGTCATAATACAGAGCTCCTCTTAGCTGTAATTAATTTTTAGGAACATGGAGTGAGTAATGAATATGGGAAGGTGAGGGGATTGTAATTAGTGAAAAATGAAATAATGGTAAGGAAAGAGAGCAGATACTGTTCATAAAATTAATCAAGTAATCCATAAAACCATTCTATATTAAGTGCCAAAGATCCAACACTAACCAAATAATCATTGTGATCAGTTAAACAACTACATTGTACAATTTAATCATTTATGTGTATTAACTTTCTCATTGTTCGCAATTAAATCCTTAGCAAAGTGTCAAAAAACTCAAAACAATATGCCTTCCAAAACAACCTGTATAAGATTTTTGTTTCTTCTCATTTGTCACATTTAATGTTTAACAATTTCCAAATGAACACACAGTCACTTGTTTCCACTCTGTTCAACATCAAAACATTAAACACTGTCCATGGATTATTTCCTCAATTAAACACAGACGCAAAAATCATGCCTGATTCCATTTTTCTAATCAATTTAATAATCAATGAAATCATATTGTTATAAAACCCTTTCCCATCTCTGATGGTGCAATCAACGATATGGTGCACGATATTCATTAAACATGCATAGTGGACAACTAAAACACGATAATCAATATTTCAAATTGCAATAATCCTGATTGGCAATTTAAACACACAGTAACAACAATCATCATTTCAACTTATACGATGATGTAGGAACACACAGACCATTCAACAAAACACAAGAGCGTTTATGTGACTATATATGTCCAATTACTCTAAATTAAAACATCAAATGAAGTCGAGCTATCGATCCAGTATAGGGAGGCAATGACTGTATTCCCAATTCCATTTCTCAAATCAACCAATATAAACCATGTTGAACTATCGAACCAAATGCCACAGTAAAATAATACAGCGTTTATACACCAATCATAAAAAAACCATTGTGTCAGCTATTAACAAAGATAACCAATAATCAACCATTATCGACGATACTCCACCAACTCATAACAGTCAACCATGTGCCCGACCAAAAATAACTGGTTCGTTTATCAAAATCGGGCTTAAGATAATCAATGATGGGATCTGAGTAATCAAGGGTTCATTTGGTGGAGCCAACGCAAAGAGAATGGAGTCGAACAAATCAACTGCAGAAGAGAACCCTTCAAGACGAAACGATGGGCACATAGGCCACTTAACCATTTATTTTCAAGATGGGTGACAATTCACGCCAGGCAGAAGAGATTATAAACAAAGAAGCGGAATTCCCTCATGGGCCAATAAATAACACCCAGAACACACAGGGCATAACCCTCATGGTTTTCCCCAATCAACCCAAGTAATGTTGCTTGCTTTATAGAATCATCAATCCAACAGTTCCACCGTGTTTCATCAGTTGTGGTTGTCTATAATAATAAAGTTCCCATGAGGATCTAAGCTAAAGGTTTCTGGCTGTCGAGAATTAATCCAAGAAGGAAGTTCCAACAATTCTACACTACAACTAAAGAGCTCCTCTATTGGAAGCCCTTAGCAATGTACCCAAGAACTAAGTGCTTCATTCATCAAGTGATATAGGACATATATTTTCTTAAGGTGGAAAGGGAGTGAAAACATCCATAAGTAAGGGGGATAGGTTGTTTCATGCCTGCCCTGCTAATTTTTCTTGGGTCTCTAGCTGTACCATACTTGCCTAAGCACTTCTTAATTAAAAATACCCATGAAATAAAAATCAACCTCAAAGAAATCTCCTTGGAATAATAGCCATCAACCAACGATACAGACTCCATTAGTATAAATGAGCCCATACCTAGGTGAAACAATATGTAGTGACACAAGGTGATTCAAAATCAAACCCAGCAACCCCATAACAAAAAATGTGACCGGGTGTGGTGACAAGAACTGTGTGGAGACAGTCAACAAATCTAGACCAAAAGAAACCTTCAACAAAACCCATAAGGACGACATAGAGCCTTCATGGATTCTAGCACTCAGATTAATCAATGAAACTATGACTTCAACCATCATTTTCATTTCCAATGAAAACCACACAAACAATCCATTCCAGAGAAATATCACCAGTTTACACAGTTGCCAGTCTCAAGAAAATCACAGACCCATACATCACCGAGCCAATATCTATTTCATAACTAGAGCGGGTTCATGGATGGTGAAAAAGACATACCTGTAACCAAGAAGCCTTAAAAACGTGAGCTTGGTCGAGCAATTCTTCCCTTGCCTAAAAATCGAAGCTTAACAACAACGAAACACAATTGAATAATAGCCAAGCTACAATGACGGCCATAGGGAGAGGTATGGAGTGATGTGCAGTAAATTCACATCTCTTCCACCCTCCACTCATTCAATTCCTTAGTACACGCCATTCAACCCCCCATTAATCCATTTAATTAATCTATGCATCAAAATTAAAATACATCTCTTGTCAAATGCGCCACCCCATATCACATTTAACCATTGCCAACCATACCATAACGCATATCACATCTGTTTCCATATAACTCAATAAATCATATAGCCATTAACCTTGTTAGCTAGGACTAACAACAATCCTTTAATTCTAATGCATGTAGTGTAGCATAGTAACATAGTAACATAGTTTGATTTCTTCCTTAGATTTTTTTCCATATTTCTTTTATCCTTTTACATGACTAACATATGTTTTGCGCAGGTGCAATATTTAATAGATCATGGTGCAATTAGCATAGAAATAACAGTTCACATAGCATGAATTATCCATCACCCATTTATCATGAATAGAACCAACATTTGAACATCAAATATGAACCAGATCTGATCCTCCAATCTACAAGGAGGTCCCATCTACTAGTATTATATACTTTGCGGGAAAAATCCTCGTTGTGATTTTTATCATCAACAACAGGTACTAGAGAGTATCTTCCCGAGTGTTGTTCTCGGTGTCACTATAGCAGTTAGGCGGCCGATCGGTTTATCTATGGAGGGATTCAGGAGATCTAGGCCAATCTGTATACAGGTGTTGTCTGATGCGCTACCACTCGAAGGGGTACCAACATGGGTTACAATGGTGGCCAACAAATGTGCGCTCAAGTACCACTTGTATTTCATGCATGTATGAATCCCTGACTGCAGGTTTATGCATGTAACGACAGATCTGTGTAGGTTTAAGACGTCGGAATACGTCTCTACCCTGAAGAAAAAAAAATTAACCCACAATTTTTTGTTCAGGAAGGTGATCTAATACCACTTGTAATATTCCAGATATAAAATAGTATGCAGAACATAAATAATTAGCTATAAATGGTAGATAAACAATGATATAACCAGAACAATACCAGAATAATACCAGAATAACACCAGAAGAGCACTTTGATTACTGAGAGCAATGTTCACTTGCCTCTTCGAGGGGTAAACCTCCAGTAGAGAAGATCTCTATTACAATAATATCCAAGACAAAAATTCTCATTCCATCTACTCCTATTTATAATAAATATGTCCATCCAAAAGAAAAATCTAGAGGAAGATCCTTCTAGAAGCGAAAGCTTCTATTAAGTCTTCTTACATTTGACTTATTCTTCCTTATTACTAGGCCTTATTAATATTGATCTTTATTACATGGAAATATATTATTCTACCTAAGTGAGGGGTTAGGTCCCTAACAATATTTACAGGATATATCTTAATATCCCCTCCACCGATCACATACCCAAAATACAACAAAGACTGTTGAGAAAATTCACGTTTCTTAAGGTTAGCCAACAATTGGTTATTTTTTAGAGTCTCTAACACTTGCATGAGATGTGATATGTGCTCCTCCCGAGTAACACTATAAACTAGGATATCCTCCAAATATATTATAACAAATGAATCTAGATATGGGCATAATACATCATTCATCAGTCTCATAAATGTAGATGGTGCATTACATAAACCAAATGGCATGACCAACCATTCATACAAGCCTTACCTTGTCTTGAAGGTAGTGTTTCAGGTGTCCTTGACACGTACCTAGTGGTATCCCGATTTGAGAGTCAACTTGGTGAAATATTTTGATTGTTGCAATTGATCTAACAGATCATCAATCTTGGGAGGAGGGTATCAATTTTTTAGTTTAATATTTTTCAATTATTTGTAGTTGATACACAATCACCAAGTCCCATCCTTATTTAGTTAAATTATGATAGGTGACCCATAAGGTGAGTTTCTTGGTTGAATCACACCCTGCTTCAACAACGTTTTCAACTTCTTCTTCACTTCATTTGCTTCCAAAACAAAATGTCTATATAGCCCAATATTCAACAATAGGGAGTCTGGAAAAAACTATATTTCGTGCTTCACTTCCCTCTTGGGAAGTATCCTTTTAGGCTCCTGGAACACTCTGGTGTATGCATGTAGCAAATCCTCCAACTAATGTTTCTTCTTATTAGTACACCCCTCCAGGGTTTGCTTTACTCTATTGACTCATCCTCGATATGATTTTATCTTAAGAAAAGTAAAATATTTCTTACTAGAACTAATCAACTTCTTGGCTTGATTGGAACTTACGAGTGAGATATTTGACTTGCCTTTATGCATGTTGATGATGTAGGACTTCCCATCCTTGATGAGTCAGCACTCGTTGGCTCTTCATATGAATATTTCATCCCTCATATACATGTATTTCCTTCCAAACACTACTCCACATATGTCAAGGGGTACTGCATCCAATTCCACTTCATCGATAAAATTAACAGTTACAAAAAATCTAATCTTACATTGTTTTGTTACCTTGATATTTGCATCCTTGTTTAACCATCCCAATGGATATGGGCTAGGATGTTCATGAAACTCCAATCCAAGCTTGCTGACCAAATATGCTACTACGATATTAGCCCGTGAGCCGCAGTCAAATAGGGCGTCTATATTGGTCTTCTTGACATAGATCTTGATGTATAAGAGTTCCATCATCTCCTTCTCTTCCCGGTTATGAAGGTATTTATCTATAAGTCTATCAAAGTATTGAAATATACCTCACAAGTACGAATCCTTCTGAATTTTTAAAGAGGTGGTACTCCTCTATATGAATAATATACAAAATTAAAATAAAACCTGATAAAGGACCAAGTTTATTTCAATAAAACAAGAATTCACATAAAAGGAAAGGCTTGAGAGGGGATCAAACTCTAATATAATGAATATGTACAATATCATACAATATTTAACAATATTGTAGAAGACTTGTAATATAAAATAAAATGAGAATCCTCACAAGAAACATTTCCATCGTAGCATAAAGTAGAAAATATCATTTGGTAGAATGGAAATAAATGACCACATGTGCAGAGAGATTGACATGATATTTCATTGAAAACATAAAAGAGTGATGGACACACACTTGAAATTTCATCTTAAAACTCAAAGTCTAAAAAATCAATAGTCATGTATCCAAAATAGTTCTATGTGAACCTCAAAAAATATACAATTGTATTTAAATGCTTATAATATTCAGAAAAGTAAAAGGCATTTGTCCAAAAGGACTAGGATTGGGGCTCCCTTGGACCATTAAATAGATGAAATACCTATAATAAAGAAATAAAGATAGTTAAAAACTGGTCTTAGGTTTTCACAAGTCATGAGATAAATAAGACTGATGGATTACTAACTGAGTGGAAGAAAAGAAAAGGATGGCCAAATGTAACAGATGCTTGACTTACTAAGAAGGAAATGCTCTCTCTCTCTCTCTCCCTCTTTTTTTTTGAAGGTCTTCTTTATATGATTTTGAGCTCCATGATTCCTTTGATATTTGTCTTGGGTAGTTATTCCATATTGATGATCTCTTGTAACAACTTCTTAAGCCATTCACTGATTTACTCCTTTATTGATGGGATGGTGATTTCTTGCTTAACTCTAAGCGTGCATATCGCCTCCTATATTTCTTTAAATTCCACATGGAGTTCATCAATTGTTGACAAGTGTTCTTTGTTTTCATTTACAAATGTGACAAGCTATCACTTAAGTTCTTCTTTGGGAAACTCTATGAGGATTTCAAATTTGTTGGCCCATGCAATCTTAACTATAGCTAAGTCCTTGTCTAATTGATCCTTGGTTATGATCCCATATTTTCTTAAGAGTTGTGGGATCTGTAATTATTTTACAATATCTAATGATTTTAGAAAAGCATCTCCTCTTTTTTCATCGATTTGCTCACAATCAACAATTGCCTCTTTTAACATCTTTACTCTTGCTTCCCATCCTTCCCTTATTTGTTTTATTCTTCTGTTTGAGGGTAATTGTTACTAACTTTTGTGATGATCATTCAAGCTAGTTACCCATGCAATTAAAGTTTTTACCTCATTAATATAGAAGACTTCAACATGCTCTAAATATTTTTTCAAATATTCAATCAAACTTGTAATCCTTTGAGATAAATTTTGTAGTCTAGTGCTAACTTCCCATGGATGTGAAATAATATCAAGTCTTTTGTTGATATTCTCGAAAACATAGAGTCTTAATCCACTCAATAGTTGGTTATATTTTCTCACTTTGGTGGAATTTATTGGTGTACTTGGGGGAATTTGGTTTGATGGAAGTATGGCTAGTGGTTCAAAAAATAGTCTCTTTGGACTCACTGTATCCTTGAGCTCACTTAATCTCTTTTTTAACTTAATATTTTATGATTCTTGCTCCGAAATTAAATGGGAAATAGCATCTCCTATAGAAAAATGTGATTTCAGGAGTCTAGAGGGTCCAACTCCTGATACATCGACATCTAAGCTCAATTTCTGAATTACCTTTTTGTTTTTGAAACTAATATTTTCTATCTGCAACTTCTTCCCCTCCTTGTTGTATTGATAATTGTGTAGTGTTAAGGACCGCTCCTTAAACAACATAGGTTCTTCTGTGGCCAGGTCCTCTGTAATTTGTTGACTTTCAGCTATTTGCTAGGCTACCCAATAAAGTATTTCAACACTATCACTCTCCATGTCAACAATATTCCTTTGGGTTCCTGAATCTTGGAAATTACTTTTACTTAGTGTTATGGTAAAGTCCCCCCTGTGAACAGGTGAAACCCCCCTTGGATCAAGACCCCTCTTTGATCCAAGACAAAAGGAAAACAAATGATGTAATACTTCCCCCCTAGACCTATTTCAACACTTAGTATGAGAAAAGAGGGATGGATGACTTACCTTTTAAGTTTTTACGTCAGTTGTCCTCGCTACTCTAGACTTTGACCTTGATTTCCAAGATGCTATGTGCAAGAAAAGTTCTGCAAGGAACAAAGAGAAACTTCCTTCTTCCATACTATATTTTTAAGCAGAAACATATCTATCTATGATGATTTAAACAACAATAGACATGCATATATTGAACACATAGACATGAGAGGAATAGGCCAAAATATGTATTAATGGAGAGAAAATAATAGTGAATCATTTACAATATCAATATCGACATTGCAACAGCTCCTACAAGCTCTCCTTTCCATCCCCTTGGGTCTCACACAATCATAAGTATGATGCTCTCAATTCTCCCTCCTTATTGAATGTCTCAAGATTAGAAGTATGATACTCTGGAATTCTCTTTCCCATTTCACTCAAGTATGGCCTTCATTATATAGGATTTTAGGTATCACAACCATAGGATAGTTTCGAGGAGAGGATGGTCAAATGAGGATTTGGATTAACTAACAAGATTTACCTTAGTTAATATGCCCCCCCCCCCATAACTATGCATAGGGAAATGATTAATGGATCATCACTCTCTAATACACTCTAGGGGAGTGATGATTAGGGTTTATCCCTCGTATATGGGAAAGGAGGCAATGAAGCTCAAACAAGGCCAAAATCACAAGGAAAAAGGTAGTATTTCGACCTCCAACTGATAGGTTTCCCTTCCAACTAGTCTAAGGGTCATGAAAAACACTTCTTCATGGTGATGAAGTCACGACACTTAAGTATGACACTTCGTAAAGTGAGACACTTAGGTGAAACATTTGGTAGTGCAACATTTAGGTGTATAACAATTTTGACACTTAAGTGTGACATTTGGTAGTGTGACACTTAGTTGTGTAACAGATGCCTCCTAAAGTGTGAGGTCAGAAGAAAAGATGATGGTCGAAAAACTTTACAAAAATATGTATGTGAGGGTTTTGGAATAGAAGAGCTAGGTGGAAGCTACAAACAAACATCAAACAGTAAAAACGTATCATCCTTGAGGTAGGCATACCCATGCTCAGAATACATTTGACTCAAAGCATGGTTGCCGACCAATACATTGCAGATCCATGAAAGTACTAACTAAGGATATGGCCACCAAAAATACAATGTGGATCCATACCTTCCATGATGTGATCAGGTCATAGCCATGAAAGAATACACAATGGAGCTACGATATGACAAAAC
>ML777070.1:853074-875872 GCA_009831015.1 Picea engelmannii | reverse complement strand
ACAAAATCGCATGAAACAACAAGCAGATCAACATCATAGTGAAAGAAGTTTTGAAGTAGGGGATTGGGTGTTTTTAAGACTACAACCATACAAACATATGTCCCTCAAGCAAGCCAAGAAGGATAATAAATTATCACCAAAGTTCTATCGCCCTTATAAGGTGTTGCAAAAGATTGGTACTATGGCATACAAATTGGAGCTGCCTGCATCTTCACGAGTACACCCAGTTTTCCATGTTTCATGCTTAAATAAGGTTATAGGTGAGAAGATCCAAGTTCAAACTATATTTCTAGAACTTGACGAGGAAGGAAAAATCATATGGGAGCCTAAAGCCATCACTGACACAAGAATTCGCCAGTTGAGGAATAGATCCATTTCAGAGTATCTCATTAAATGGAGTAAACTACCAGCTGAAGATTCCACTTGGGAAGATGAGTCTTTTATACAGAAGCATCCAGAGTTACTCAAGCATTGCAGACAACACTTGTCTCAAGGGAAGGGGCATGTTAATCCCTAATATTGGCTCATTACCCCTTAATTGGGGCATATTATATTAGTAATGTTATTTTATTTATGTCGGCTTTAGGCCATTAGTTGTAATTATACCTCCTAGTCTCCTCTATATACCAAGGAGACATTTTCATTTTGAATCATCTTGTACTTGAACATTTAAGTGGGGTAAAAGGAGGTTACCCCCTCGAAGAGGCTTATTATATGAAATTATCTCTTTTTCAAGGCGTTGAGTACTTTTTCTGAGGTTTTTCTATGATATATTGATATTTGGTTCTTAACATGAAGGAAACTCCAAATCCATGTGTTCTCTAGCACATACCGGAAGGAGGCTACAACCCCCTGATTTATAGGCACCAACTTGAAGAAATCTCCAACTCCTTGTGTTCTCCAGAACCAACCAGAAGGAGGCTATGACCCCTTGATTTATAGAAACCAACATGAAGGAAGCTATAAATCCTTGAAATCTCTGGCACAAATTAGAAGGAGGATACAACTCCCTTTCCTTTCCCCATACTACCGCCCTGAAATATAAGTGTAGACTCAACTGTCACTACCGGTGATCAACAACTTGTCTCTGTCTTTGTCACATCAACCTATCTCTATCATTGTCACATCAACCTGTCACTGTCACATCAACATGTAACTGATGATCAACCAATCATCCAACCTGTGATTGTCCCTGTCACTGTCTCTGTCAATGATATACCATAATTAACCAATTGTAACCAGATCCACTCACATGGATACCAAAACCATAACCAAACCATGTACATCAACCATGTACCGAAACATGTACCATACCATGTACATCAACTTGTACCATACCATGTACCAATATCACAAAGAAGTGCCTCTAGAAATGTACCATATCATCATCAACTCATGAACCAGAGCATCACCAAGATGTGTCTCAACCAAGCACCAAAAAATGTTCCTCATACATATGCCACCATGTACCAAGTGTATACCTCAACCATCACAAATATTTTCCTTTAAAAATCATACCAAACCAGATACAAAGGTTCCATAACATCACTCAATCATGTATCCAATATGTACCTCAAACCCTGTGCCTCAAGCATGTGCCAACATCCATAAACCATGTACCAAGAGATACCATCAAACATGTGTCATATCACTCATGATATTCCTTAAGCATATACCATACACCAAACCATATTCCAAGTATCCAAGATGTTCCTCAAGGAATATACCAAAACTCACAAAGACATGCCTCAAGAATGTACCACAACATCTAATGTATGTACCTAAAACATGTGCCATAACCTCATCAAGAAGTGCCTCAAACATGCATCAATATAACCAAGAAATTTACTTCATACACGTGCCACAAATATGCCTCACACCATGCACATAAGATGTGCCTCATGCATGTACCAATGTCTCAACAAGATACCAAAAACATGTCTCAATCATGCACCATAACATCACTAATGTATAAAATGCATATAACCACACCTTTAAGAATGTAGCTGACTTGATACACAGATTCTAGACCTTTAGCTCTTCACCAGCCTCAACAACTTGGTACTATCATCCTCTTCTAGATCTGTCTTAGCCTCATGGGACCAAGATGCGTTTCACGCGGGGCCTCGCGTGACAGGCACTAAGAAACCCGTGGGGGTGCCTCGTGGGACACTAGTAGTCTGACCCATGGGGGTCAACCAAAATAGGGTTTCTTAGAAACCATCACTTGCCTCTACAATCTCAAAACTTCTCCTTTACACTTCCTCTGCTTCCTCAGAATCACTACCTCATATTTTCCAAATAGATTAAGTGTGCTCACTTAAAAGATATTCAATAAAGTTGTATGTGTAAGAATGAGAGGCGTCTTGAAGTGTATTTATACTTTTCCAAGTGAATTATTTCCTTAACTTAAGGTCCAACCTATATTTTCTTGTTATAACTAATTTATCATTTAATTAATGACTTGTAGCAACTTGTTATAACCATTTTGGGGCTTCTTAACCATTCTTTTTCTTAACCATTCTTCAGGGCTTCCAACTTCATGACCTCATAACTCCTCAACCGTGAGGAACTACATGATGCTCCTCAAACAACTTTGGGAATCATGACCATACCTCTGGGGCTTATTGTAAACTTATTCAAATTCACCCATCACATTTGTTGAGATCAATGACAACCACTTCTATCTATTGACATCAATGACAACCAACTGTCCAACAACAACAATGACAACCAACTATCCAACAATCTCCCCCTTTGGCATTGACGACAACACTCATACTCCAATTGTGACCAATGCAACTGATCTTTCTCTCTTCATGTTTCTCTCCCCCTTTGATATCAATGGCAAAGGGTATCTCTCTTTGGGGATTCTAACCTTTTCTTAATGCTTCCAATCTTTCTCTTTTTATCTTTCCCTTTCTCCCTCTTTGACATCATAGGCAAAAGGGTAACTCTCCCTATCGATATGTCTCCCTCTATCTTCAAGCTTCTGATCTTTCTTTCCTGATATATTTCTTTGATAATTTCTCTCCCCTTGACTTCTCTTGAAGATGTCATGTAGATCAATATGGGACTTCCTGCATACTCTTCCTTTTCTCTCTTTTAGTGCTTCTTTTCCATTGGTGCGTCCTCTTGTAATTTATTGACATATATAAAAAAAATTAAAAGTTACTTGACTTCAAGTCTTCATGGCTTGTCAAATTCACATCAATGACCATACTTTCCTCTGGCGATATTTTTCCTGCTAACGATTTCTCTTCCCTTGTATTGTTTTTCCTTTCACTACTTTCCTTCCTATGACTAACCGATTCCACCTATCAATATACTTCCATCCATTGTCATGCATCTTCTCTGATTCATGTATTATGTACTCTCCACTAGACCTACCAAATTTCTCATGAAATCATATCTATCAATGTGTCATAATAATTATCCTTGACTCTGCTACTCAACTACACACAATGTTGTCCCATCTGTCACTTTACCATTTTGAATACTTCTCTGAATCTTCTACAAATGATCACTACACATTCCTTGTTTTCAAGTTGTTTATTCAATCTACAAATCAGACTCTACATGTCTACAACAATTTGTACTGAATATGTCCCCGTCTAAATACGCATGGAATCCTCTATACAATCATGAATCCCTGCCTGAAAATTGTGACAATAATATTCTCCACAACAGTCAGGTGATATCTATATGGGAATGTGTTCTGAAATTTTCTCCTCAAACAATAAGACATTTTTCACTTATGTCATCAAACTGCTTTGAAACTTCTTTCCCAAAATCAACAAACACTTCAGACTACTCGAAAGATATTTCTTTGATCTGTGGAGTTGTTGCTCAAACTCCCCCTCTTCAATATTCATATTGTTGGGAGTCTCCAAGATGCATGGTTCAGAAAGGTGGAGGAATTCACCCTAATGCAGAGTAATCTTCCTCTTCATAATCTTCTTGAAATTTGACATCTTCTTCTTTGCCTCTAGATTCATCATGATCTTGCACCACTACAAATGCTGAGAGTATGATGTCTCGTAGTTTGTTTATATTCACCTACTCTTTTTGTTTTCCATTTCTTCTCCAAACATTCCTGTATTAGACATCAATGTTTTCCTTCATGGGAGGCTCTTCCATGCTTCTACAATTTCGAGCTATGTGACAAAAATTGTGGCATTTGTAACATTCAATATTGGAGAGAGCCACGTAACCATATTTTGCTTGAACATTTCTTCCATATGCTATGCAATCTATAACTTTATGTCCAATGTTAGTACATGTAAAACAATTATCCGAATTTTATGAGAATTTATGAGCATAACAAATTGAATACAAATTATTATCAAAATATGCTTAACTTATAATAACATATATACAGTAAAACTGGTTTCTATTCAATAAGGAAATAAGTTGAAACTGTAAAATGCAGCGGAAAACAAGCTTGCTAGAATGGTGGTGGCTTATCTCTAAGAAGAGATGTGAAAGTTGCGCTCATTTGCAAGAAGATGATTACAATGAGGCTCTGAAGGCATTTTTACAATAAAAAAGAATGTAAAAAACCCTAGACATCCAAAAACCTAACCCTAGGAGATGAAGTTCCAAAAGGCATGTGGGCCCCATTTGGGTAAGTTAGTACATCAACTTCTCGGGGTCGTAACTTTTGCATACAATCTCCGTTTTAGGCGCACGATATTCCATTGGAAAGGTATATCCGAGGACTAAACATGTTTCCATAAAAATCTGACTCTGTCTACAATCTAACTATGGTAAGCCCTCAAAAAGCATTTTAGGTCCTCAAAATGGCCCTGGAAGTCAGGGACCCGAAAACTAGGAAAAAAATGCCAAACTGGAAAAATGCCAAAATGATCTAGTTGGAATAGGTGGGAGGCCACTAAAATCCATTTGGATCAATCCTCGCCCCTTAGGAAGAAATGTTATCCATTGCATTGAGTGCCCCCATCAGATGAGGAAATTTCTGTTGAATTTGGCCCCGGGTGAGCCACTTGCCTTGGTGCAGGAGCTTCCCTCCTTTGACAACTCGATAAAGATGGATCCTTTGCTAGAAAGTGCCCTTGACCTGTTTTTCCACAATCTGATCATTGGATTCATGTTGTATGCAGTCAGGGTTGAGCTCTGTTGGTGTTAATTGTGGGATTCCAAAATGTACCCAGACTCGTTCAAAGAAGAGCTTGGCAATGGCCTCTGTTGTGATGCTCTTCTTACAAGTGACCATAATCGCCATCTTAGAAAAGTGATCAACAACCACAAAAACACAGTCATTTCCCTGCTTGGTGGACGGGAGGCCCAACATGTAGTCCATTGATATGGATTCCCATGGCCTGTTAGGAATAGGCATAGGGGTGTACATGCACTGTTTCTTAGTGGTTGGTTTGAAAATAATGCAGGAAGTGCAGGACCTGATATACTTGTTGACCTCCTGTCGAATTTTCGTCTAGTAGAAATGTTTATGCAACATTGCCACCGTCTTTTCGACATTGAAGTGTCATGCCACCTGAATGTAGTGGGATTCCCAAATCATCTTCACTCGCTCGCTTGATGGAACACAAATATGGCCTAGATGACACAACAACCCATCCTGAAGATGGAAATTAGCGATAATTGCATCCGCGCCCAACATTTGGTAGGTGGTGAGGAAGTCTGGGTCTGGCTCATAGAGTTGGGGCCATCCAGAGGTCTCATGGACACAAGATTATAACACCGTGGTGAGTTTGTTGAGGAAATCAACGAGGCGATTGGTGCTTCATGTTTTATACTTGATGTTGAGGTGGAATGGCTGCAAGTATGTGGACCACTTCTAATGGTGGTCATTCTGCAATTTACCTTGTGTCTGCATGAACTGCAATGGATTATGATCAATGTGTATGATTGTCTCCTTCCCAAGAATGTAATGTCTCCACTGGTGGCAGGATTTCATAATCGATTACATTTCTTTCTCGTAAGTAGGGTACTTACAGACAACATTTGATAGTGTCTCACTATGATAGGTCATGGGCTGGCCGTGTTGAGTGAGAACAATGCCCAGAGAATAGTATGAAGCATCTTTCTCGATCTCAAAGGGTTGTTGTCGGTCCAATAGTGAAATTACTAGGGTTGACCACAAGCACTACTTCAAATCATCGAACACTTGTTGTTGGGACCGACCCCACACAAATTTTTCTTTACCACCACCCCTGGTTACGTGGCTGAGGGCCCATGTAATATGGAAGAATCCCAACACAAACTTGCGATAGAAATTGGCAAGGCCCAAGAAGTTTTGAAGCTCAGTGAGTGTTGTTGGGGATGGCCAGTCACGAATGACTTGGATCTTGGTTGAATTCACATGTACTCCATGCCGATCAATGATGTAACCTGGGTAATGGACCCTATCCATGCCAAAGGAGCATTTTTCCAAGTTGGCATATAGCTTGTGTTGTAGCAGGGTTTGCATAGCCTGTTGAATATGATGCAAGTGTTCTGCCCAAGTCTTGTTGTAAATGAGGATGTCATCCAGATACACCACTACAAAAGTATTGGTGAATGGTCACAAGATATCATCCATCATCCTCATGAAAGTGGATGGAGCATTTTTCAAACCGAAGAGCATGACCAACCATTCAAAAATACCTTCCTTTAACTTGAAGGCAGTCTTCCATACATCTATCTATTCTATCGGGACCTGGTGGTAGCCTGACTTGAGATCAATCTTACTAAAGTATTTTCCCCCCATGAGTTGATCAAGGAGGTCTTCGATTTGGGGAATCAGGTACCAGTTTCTGACTCTGATTTTATTCATATCCTGGTAATCAATACAGAGTCCCCAGGTTCCATCTTTCTTCTGTACCAACATGATTGATCTCCCATAAGGTGATGAGCTGGGATGGATGTGCCCCTTGTGGAGAAGTTATTGGATCTGTCGCTTGATCTTCTAATTCTCTAATAGAGAGTGGCGGTAGACTGGCCCATTGGGTGGCGATGCACCGAGGGTTAGATTGATGGGGTGTTTGACCTAACAGTGTAGAGTTACCCTGGTAGGTGAGGAGAAGATATCTGAGTATTCTTCCATGACCTTATCCACTTGATTCTGTTGTGTGGAGAGGTCGGTCGTAGAGACCCTGGATGTGGCTGTGATCTTTGGCTCATTCTGAGAGTGAATCATGAAGAAGATTAACTTCCTCGTCTGAGAGATGACCTTCCTGCATTGTTTGGCATAGGTCAAGGAAATATCACTAGGTGGGACTGCCTTGGGTATCCTATACAAATTCTTGTTCAAAGTAATAATAACACTGCAAGGCCTAGACTCTTATATAGCATGACGTTTCCATAAATATGGTTGGCCCAAAATAACATTACAAACTTAGAGAGGGGAAACATCACACGATACCTCATCTTTGAAGGGCTTGATGATGTATGACAGGTGACATTGTTGGCTGACACGGATGTCACTTCCTTGGTAGAGCCATCCGATGGTGTAGGTATATGGGTGAGGCATTTTTAGTAGGGCGAGTCACTTGAAAACCTCTGCTAAGATGAGGTTCTTCTAGCTACCGCTATCCATGATGAAGTGTGGTGGGGTACCCTTCACCCACATTTTTGAATGAAAAATGTGCTCGCCTTCCTCTAGCTCGTCTGGTTCACTGGCATGGAGCTTGGTGGTAGAAACGACAACATTGGGTTCTGTGTCAATGATTTGTCTCCCCTTTTCTGGTTCTGACTCATATTCAAAACTTGCATATGATTCAGAGGCCAACCACCAGTGACTTCTTTGAGTGGAAATCAACAATGTTATGTCAAGGGCTCTTATGGAAGTCACACCACTTCCCGATATCTTTCTTTGTCTTTTTGGTGTCCTTCATTGCTTGCAGCCTGGAATGGTTGTCCTGAGGTTGTCTTTATTTTCTCTATCCTTTTTTCTATGGGTTGGGGACGCCCTTTCTTGGATTTTGCTGTGAGGGGTTCCCAAACCCAAATTTCCATGTCTTTTGTTTGATCTTTTGCTTGATTTTGATGGAATATTGGTAGGTCGTGCACAAGGATGAGATGTCCATAAAATCCATTTCAGTCTATATGTATCTATGCAAACCATCGCAATACTTGATCACCAGATGTCGCTCAGAATATGTGATACCTAGCTTGGTGCACAAGGTATGGAAGATATTTGTGAACTTGGGCACTGCTTGGTCTCTTTCCTGTTGCAGTGTGGTACATTTTGTGTACAGGTCATCATAACTTCCAATAGGGTAGTATTGTTCCTTAATAGCATCCTTGAAGGACTCCCAGGTGACCGCAACTATAAATAATGAGGGTTCCTCTGTTTCCTTTTGCTCACAGAATGTTTCCCACCAATCTTTGATATGGGGAGCGAATTTGAGGAGCACAAAAGCAATATTTTCTCTATTCGAGAAGTTATGGACAAAGAAATACCCTTCTAGAATAATCAACCATTTGTCTATAGAATCTATGTCTATCTAACCTTCAAATATAGGAATATCAAAGTTCATTTGTACCTTGAAGGGGGTGACACCTCCATTTGAGAAAGATGCGTCGCCTGTTGGTAGTCGGCGAAGGATTTGCACAAAAATATCCATCATCTCGTTCATCTGTTGTGTGAGGGATTCCTCAAGCAACATTTTGAAGGGATCCCCTGTCCCATCATATTTCTTTTCTCCCACCATGAGAGGCTGTTTGGGCACGCGAGATCTTTTGTTCTCAAGAGAAACAAGCTCAAGACCCAATTCTTTGTACCCTGACCTTGTTGGGAACATGCATTAAGAATGACAAGGAGAAGACCGCTCTGATACCACTGATCCAGATTTTATGAGCATAATGAATTGAATACTAATTATTATCAAAATATGCTTAACACATAATAATAGATATACAATAAAATTGGTTTCTATTCAATAAGGAAATAAGCTAAAACTGTAAAATGCAGCAGAAAAAAAGCTTGCTAGAATGGTGGCGGCTTATCTCTAAGAAGAGATGTGACAGATGTGCTCATTTGCAAGAAGATGATTACAATGACGTTCTGAAGGCATTTTTACAATAAACAAGGATGTCAAAAACCCTAGACATCCAAAACCTAACCCTAGGAGATGAAGCGCAAAAAGTCATGTGGGCCCCGTTTGGGTAAGTTAGTACATCAACTTCCTGGGGTCGTAACTTTTGCATACAATACCCATTTTAGGCACATGATAGCCTATTGAAAAGGTCTATCCAAGGAATACACATGTTGTTGTCAAACTCTAACTCTATCTGTAGTCTAATTGTGGCGAGCTCTAAAAACGTTGTTTAGGGCCTCAAAATGGCCCCAGAAGTCAGGGACCCGAAAGCTAGGAAAAACCTGCCAAACTGGAAAACTACCAAAATGAGCTAGTTGGAATAGGTGGGAGGCCACCGACATCCATCTGGATCAAATAATGACTCGAAAATAAATTTTGATACCTGGGAGTGAATGATATTCTTTGTGGTTTAGTCCTTTTGAATTTCTGCCTTGGATGATCACAATATTCTATTTGGTTGTTTCCTTACTACCTGAGTGTAAAAGGTCTTATGTATTCATTCCTCTATGACTCTTATTGACCATGATTCCTTCCTTTCAGAACTTCTACATAACTCTTTTTTTCTGTTTCTTTTGTCATGGAGCTTGAACCTTCCTCAAAATGAACATTCTTGTATCCTAGTCCAGATCTGTCATTGTATGGCCTTTGACTGTTAAGAATGCTTTCTAACACTTGAGAACTTTTCAAGTTGTTTGTGGGCTTGTCGAATTAAAATTTCAATGTCAAGAATTCGTTTTGAAACTTCTCACATTCCTTTTCTTTCTTTATCATCTAGATATGCATTACTTCTTTTGTTCTCTTTTCTTCTTCAAGTTGGGTTTTCAAGGAGATGATTTATTCTTTGAATGATTTGTTTTTCTTCTTTCTTTCTTCAGCTCAATTAAGGCACTGATTAATTCTTCCTCAATATCCACTTCACCTTCTTCTTCAACTCTTTTAGGATTTCTTTTCTTAGTTTTCATAGCCATAAAGAGTACTCTTTCTTAGTCACTATCACTTTCATCATCTTCATCAGATGAGGAATTGTCTTCTCTTGAGTAGAGATTTTTCTTGAATGTTTTCGTCTTATCTCCTTTCTTGTTTCCCTTTTGATATTTCTTTTCTTTCTTGGGATCATATTCTTCATCACTTTCTGATTACTTAGTATAAGGAAATTTGTTTGCAAAATGTCCAATTTTACCACAATTAAAACATTTTAAGGGAAGCATACCTTTGTACTTATCGGTTCCTCTCTTCAACTTCCTTACGAAGTTGGCTATTTCTTCATCTTCGTCTAAATCATCATTGTAGGTTCAATTTGACTTTGACTTGTTATTATTCTACTTCTTCGTCTTATTGGATGATTTGAAAGTTGTTTCTTTCTTGGATGGATTCTCTTGTTATGTTCTCATTTCATAAGCTGTAAATATTCCATGCAGTTCGTCCATGCTTAGTGTACAAAGATCCGCTATTTATTCTAGGGATGAAATATTATGATCAAAACTCATGGGAAGAGATCTTATTATCTTATGAACAATCATAGATTCTTCAATTTCTTCTCCCAATCCTTAAATCACATTCATTTTTTCATCAACTCGTAAAAAGTAAGTTGCAATGTCTTCATCTCCCTTCATTTTCAACTGTTCAAATTGATCTTTGTAAGTTTGAATCTTAGTCTCCTTGACTTTGGCATCTCCTTCATAAAAATTTTGAATTTTTTCCCAAATCTCCTTTGTAGAATCGAAATGCACAACCTTGACATATACTAAATCAACCAAGCCATTCAGGATATCATTTTTATCCCTCAAATTGTTTTGAATGATTTTTTATCTATCGTTATCTGTTGGGCGAGTGGAAGGATCTTTGTATCCATCTACTATTGATTTCCAAACATCAAATCCATGTGCATGTAGATATGTTTTCATCCTTCTTCTCCAGAAGGCATAATTTTATCCATCAAACTATGGTATTCCATTCTTATACATATTGGTGCTCTCCATGATCTACCTTCCAATGGTTAGACTGTTTCTTGAAGGAACCCGCTCTGATACCAATTGTTGGAATACTGAGAGGGGGGTGAATCAGTATGAGCACTTTTTACCACTTTCAATCACAGTATATATAAACTTCAACTTTATCAACAATATTCAATGTTTATCACTTATGCATTCAGTATATCATTTCTTCATAAACAATATCATTCATTAGTGCATAAAAAAAACCACATAGACATAGTACACCCAAATTTATGTGGAAACCCAAATGGGAGAAAACCACAAAATGTTTTCTTATATATATAAATAATACATTCATAGGAAGAACCAAATTCCCAATTCTCCTGAACCAACTAGAAGGAGGCACCAACCCCCTATGTATAGGCTTCAACTTGAAGGAATCTACAATTCCCTAAATTCTCCAGCTGCAACTGGAAGGAGGCTAGGACCCCCTGATTTATAGGAACCAACCTGAAGGAAGCTCCAACTCCCCACTTTTATCGGCACCAATTGGAAGGAGGCTATGACCCCTTGATTTAAAGGCACCAACCTGAAGGAATATCCAACTCCTTGTGTTATCCAGAACCAACCGAAAGGAGGATACGACCCCCTGATTTGGCACCAGCCTGAAGGAATCTATAACCCCCTGAATTCTCTAGCACCAAGCGGAAGGAGGCTACAACCCCCTTGCCTTACCCCATCATACCGCCCTGAAATATAAGTGTAGACTCAATTGTCACTACCACTGATCAACAACTCATCTTTGTATCTATCACATCAACATGTCACTATCACATCAACCTGTAACTGATGATCAAAAAATCATCCAACCTGTCATTGTCTGTGTCACTGTCTCTATCACTAATATACCATCATCAACCAATTGTAACCAAATCCACTCACATGGATACTAAAACCATCACCAAACCCTGTACATCAACCATCCACCATGTACCAAAACCTTTACCATACCACGTACATCAACCTGTACCATACCATGTACCAAATCACCAAGAAGTGCCTCTAGAAATGTACCGTCTCATCATCAAATCATGAACCATAACATCACCAATATGTGTCTCAACCAAACACCAAACAATGTGCCACATGCATATGCCACCATATACCAAGTGTATGCCTTAACCATCACAAAGATGTGTCTTTAACAATCATACCAAACTAGATACAAAGGTACCTTAACATCACTCAATAATGTATCAAAGATGTACCTCAAACCATGTGCCTCAAGCATGTGCCAACATCCATAAACCATGTACCAAGAGATACCATCAAACATTTTCCATATCAATCATGATATTCCTCAAGCATATATCATACAACAAACCATATGCCAAGTATGAAATATGTTCTTCAAGGAATATACCAAAAATCACAAAGACATACCTCAAGAATGTGCAATAACATTCAATTCATGTACCTCAAACATGTGTCATAACCACATCAAGAAGTGCCTCAAACATGCATCAATATCACCAAGAAATGTACTTCATACATGTACCACAATATTACTCACACCATGCACATAAGATGTGCCTCAAGCATGTACCAATGTCTCAACAAGATACCAAATACATGCCTAAAGCATGCACCATAACATCACCAATGTATAACATGCATATAACCATACCTTTAAGCCTGTAGCTGACATGATACACAGATTTTAGACTTGTAGCTCTTCCTCAGCCTCATCAATCTGGTAATAGCACCCTCCCCTAGATCTGTCTTAGCCTCATGGGACCAAGACGAGTGTCACGCGGGGCCTCGTGTAACAGGAAATAAGAAACCCATGGGGGTGCCTCGTGAGACACCAATAGTCTTACCTGCGGGGGTCAGCCAAACTATGATTTCTTAGAAACCGTCTCTCTTCTCTGCAATCCTAAAACTCACTGCCTCAGACTCACTACCTCGGATTCGCCAAATAGATCAAGTGTGATGACATAGAATATATTCAATAAAGTTGTGTGTGTAAGAATGAGAGGTGTCTTGAAGTGTATTTATACTTTACCAAGTGACTTCTTTCCTTAAAGTAAGGTCCAACCTATACTTTCCTTTTATAACTGCTTTACCCTTTAATTAATGACTTGTAGCAACTTGTTATAACCATTTAGGGGTGTCTTAACCATTCTTTAGGAATTCCAAATTTATGACCTCATAACTCCTCAACCGTGAGGAACTGCGTGATGTTCCACCTATTGTTGGAAATGGCATGACAAGGACTATCCATCTATGAGTATGTTACCTGCATTTACATTTTCCATGTCCTTATTCCTTAAACAACTTTGGTCTTCATGACCATGCCTCTAGGGATTCTTATATACTTCTTCAAATGCACCCATAATATTTGTTGACATCAATGACAACCACTTCTGTCTGTTAACATCAATGACAACCAACTGTCCAACAACATCAATGACAACCAACTATCCAACAATCTCCCCCTTTAGCATTGATGGCAACACTCATACTCCACATGTGACCAATGCTCCTGATATTTCTCTACTCATCTTTCTCTCCCCCTTTAACATAAATGTAAAAGGGTATCTCTCCTTGGAGATATTCCCCCTTTCTTCATGCTTCTAATATTTATCTTCTGATGTTTCTCTTTCTCCCTCTTTGACATCATAGGAAAAAGGGTAACTCCCTCTGTCGATATGTCTCCCCTATCTTTATGCTTCTGATCTTTCTTTCCTGATCTCTCTCTCTGACGATTTCTCTCCCCTTGACTTCTCTGCAAGATGTTGTGTAGATGAATATGGGAATTCCTGCATACTCTTTCTTTCCTCTCTTTCGGTGCTTCCCATCCATTGGTTCTTCCTCTTGTAATTCACTGACATATATAAAAATCATTCAAAGTTACTTGACTTCAAGTCTTCATGGCTTGTCAAATTCACATCAATGACCATACTTTCCTTTGAAGATATTGTTCCCATTGACGATTTCTCTTCCCTTGTCTTGATGTGCCTTTCACTGCTTTCCTTCATGTGACTAACCGATTTAACCTGTCAATAGTCTTCCATCCACTATAATGCATATTCTCTGATTCATGTGTTTTGTACTCTCTACTATACCTACCAAATTTTTCATGAAATCATCTTTGTCAATGTGTCATAATAACTGTCCATGACTCTACTACTCAATTGTACACAATATTGGCCCATTTGTCACTTTACCATTCTGAATACTTCTTCAAATCTTCTACAACTGATCACTATGTATTCCTACTTTTCAATTTGTCTGTTCAATCTTAAAATCAGACTCTACATGTCTACAAAAATTTGTACTCAATATGTCCCTAGTTGAATACATGATTGGAATCCTCTATATAGTCATGAATAACTTCCTGAAAAGTGTACCATTGATATTCTTCGTATCTGTCAATTGATACCTGTATGGGAATGTGTTATGAAAGAGGCTCCTCAAACAATAAGACATTATGCACTTCTATCATCAAACTGCTCTGAAACTTCTTTCCCAAAATATGTAAACACTTCAGAATGATCAAAAGATAGTTCTCTAATATGTAGAGCTACTTCTTAGACTCTTGCTTTCACTATTCATATTTTTGGGATTCTCCAAGTTGGATGGCTCAGAAAGGTGGAGCAAGCCACCCTAATACAGAGTAATCTTCCTCTTCATAATCTTCTTGAATTATGACATATTCTTCTTTTCCTATAGATTCATCATGATCTTGCACCACTACAAATCCTGAAAGTATGATCTCTGGGGGTTGGTTTTCATTCACCTGCTCTTCTTGTTTTTCATTTCTTCTCCAAACCTTCTGGTATCTAACATCAATGTTTTCCTTCATGGGAGGCTCTTCCACACTTCTACAACTTCAAACTTTGTGACCAAAATTGTGGTATTTTTAACATTCAATATAGGAGAGAGCCACAAAACCATCTCTTGCTTGATAATTTCTTCCATATGCTCTGCAATTTACATCTTTATGTCCAAAGTTAGTACATGTAAAATAGTGACCCAAAAAGAAATTTTGATACCTGGGAGTGAATGATATTCTTTGTGATGTAGTCCTTTTAAATTCCTTCCTTGGATGATCACAATCTTCTCTTTGGTTGTTTCCTTGCTGCCTGAGTGTAGAAGGTATTATGTATTCATTCCTCTCCGACTCTTGTTGACCATGATTCCTTCCTTTGAGAAATTCTTCATAACTCTTTTGTTCTATTTATTTTGTCATGGAGATTAAACCTTCCTCAAAATGAGCATTCTTGTATCCTAGTCCATATTTGTTACTATATGGCCTTTGACTATTGATAATGTTTTCTAACACTTGATAACTTTTCAAGTTCTTGTTGAGCTTGTTGAATTCAACTTTCAATGTCACGACTTCCTTTTCAAGCTTCTCACATTCATTTTATTTCTTTATCATCTGGATCTGCATTAATTCTTCCGTTCTCTTTCCTTATTCATGTTGAGTTTACAAGGAGATGGTTTCTTCTTTGAATGATTTGTTTTTCTTCCTTTATTTCTTCATCTCAATTAAGGCACTGATTAATTCTACCTCAATATCCACTTCACCTTATTCTTCATCGCTTCCAAGAATTCTTTTCATAGTTTTCGTAGCCATAAAGAGTACTCTTTCTGAGTCACTATCTATAAATGTGTTGAACCTACACATAATAGATCTAGCTAGAAAATGACATACACAATTTGCAGAGACAATATGAGAAAGCAGAAGCATGAGAGAAATAATGGAAGAATTCTCATTAGCCAAATGAACGAATGATAATTTACACATGATATACTCTATATAACTCAACTAATGCGCATTGGAGGAGAAGCCAATGCACCATAGTGATGGTCTACAATGATCTAGACACACACCAAAAATTACGAGAGTAAACTACCACCTAGTCTAGTCTCTCAGGAAGTTATGGGAGTGAACTGCCACCTAGTTTGCGTTAACTAGTCTCTCATTCTTCAGTTAACTGACTGAAACAAAGTGAAGCAAGGAGGAGATCAGGGAATCATGAGTAATGCGCTAGTCTAGTGATAATCCCAAGGAAAATAATAATTAGCTGGTGATGATCCCAATGTAGCGTCTAGACTCCACTCAACTGATCAAATTGAAGTGTGAACTGAAGAGAATATTCTCCCTAAACTATAAGAGACTGAATAATGACTAATAAACATAGGGAAAATGTTAGGAAAAATAAATCCTAGGTGTGTGTGAAGTATCTCCAACACCCCCTCTGAACATCACTATGGTGAAAATAAAGAATGGGTCATGACAACGAGGCCATGTTAGGTACCCAAATACAAAATACATGTTAGGTACCTCATGGGAAAACCCCCCCATCAAAGTAAAATGTATGTAAAAATAAGAACTAACAGTTTCTAGGCAACTGTGTCCTTCACTCCAAGATGACCATGCAGAGAATGGAACTTCCACTCAGTGAAGGTCATGGTGATGATGTCTGTAGTTTGTTCTGCTGGAGGACAGAACTGCAGGTCGATGATCCCCTCGTGTACTAAGGCCCGGATGTAGTGCATGTGGATCTTGATGTGCTTCGTCCGCTGCCTCTGAACTGGATCTTTGCAGAAATTCAGAGTGCTTTGGTTGTCACACCATATGACGATTGGAAGATGAAACTAAATGCCCAACTCAGTGAGAAAATGTTGTAGCCACATAGCTTGAATGGTTATGTTAAATACCCCTCTATACTCTTCCTCGGCTAAAGATAGAGAAATAGAAGCCTGCTTCTTGCTCAACCAATAGATAGGCCCATAACCAAGATTGAGTGAGTAACCAGGTGTGGACTTGTGATCAATGCTATTGCCAGCCTAATCAGAATTAGTGAACCTGATGAGGTCCAATGTAGAGTCTTATTCATAGTGAATCTAAAAGGTGATTGTTCCCTATACGTATCGAAGGATACACTTTGCAACCTTTCAATGTAGCTCATGTGGCTCTTGTGTGAACCTGGAGATTGCTCTTATTGCATAGGAGAGGTTTGGTATGGAGTGTGTGAGATACAACAAGCTCCGCAATAGTTGTCTGTACAATGTGTTTTCAACTAGTGGAGTGTCCCCTCCATCCTCAATTTTAACTCCTGATAGAAAAGGAGTCGGGGAAGACTTGCAGTCTATCATGTGAAATCTCTCAAGGAGATCTCATGCATACTTGGCATGAGACAGTTTGATGTTTGATGCATCCTGATTGATCTCAAGTCCAAGGAAGAAATGTAGAGGACCCATGTACGTCATCAATAACCTATCTTCTATAATCCTCTTGACTGCAACAATTGTTGAAGTCGAGAAATTGGTGATAAAAAAATCATCAACATAAAGAACTAGGAGTAGATGTGAATCATCCATTCTGAGCATGTAAACATTCAGGTCTGACTTACAATGTACAATGTTCTGTGACAACAGGTAGGAGTCCATCTTGGCATACCATGCCCTCGGGGCCTACTTGAGGCCATAAAGAGACTTCTTCAGTCGACAGAACAAATATGAATCATTCATAAATCCTTGGGGCTGCTCCATATAGATCTCCTCACAGAGATCTTCATGAAGAAATGCATTCTTCACATCCATTTTATGGACTTATCATCCCTTGTTTGTCGCAATGGCAAGTGTCAAATGTATGGAATCCATCTTCGCTACTGGAGAGAAGGTCTCATCATAGTCAGTTCCATGCACCTGCTGAAAGCCTTTTGGAAACTAGCCTGGCTTTGTATCTGCTAACTTGTCCATCAGTTGCGCTCTTGGTCCTGTAGACCCATCTGCACCTGAAAAGTTTCCTTCCTGAAGGAAGAGGAACCATATCCCAAGTCTGGTTCTTGAGGAGGGAGTTGTACTCCTCCTGCATGGCGGATTCCCAAAAGGGATTTCCAATAGCCTCACCATAGGACTGTGGATCTAAAGATTGAACAAAGAAAATATGCTAGGGTGGAATTGGTTCAGTGGTAGTGATCGCAAGAGGAGGCTCCTCGAAATAATATCGAGTCCTCCTAGTATCATTTGGATCCCCAACAATATCTCCTGCATCTTGAAGAGTAGTCTTCCTTCTTTGGATTTTCATGTGATTTCCTTTTGTCTTTGTCTTTATATTTTTTATATTGATGACCGCTACCATCTTTCACAGTAAGTGCATGCACCTTTGGGCATTTTATTTTTCCCATTTTGATGAGCTTGTTCTGCTCTCGTGTTAGAGACTCGATAAAGGCCTCAAGAGAGGGCATCATCCAGGTGGCTTAAAAGGTGAGCCTAAATGAATGAAATGTAGATACAAACATTGATTATTCTGGACCAAGTTTGGAGAGAATGGTAAGAACCATTTCTTTCTCCTCCTTAGATTTATCAACCTCGCAAGCCTTGAGTTGCGACAATAAATCCTTATATTTGGTAAATAAATTTTGGAGATTATCAAAGGTTTTTGGATCCAAAGTGTGCAATTACACCTAGAGCATGTGTCCCCTCATCTCATCCTGTTTTCCAAAAATCCCTTCCATGGTTTTCTAGGATTCATTGGGAGTTTTACAGGAGGATATGTGAAAGAGGAGTTCAAGAGAAATGAGACTGCAAATAGTTCGAAATGCTTCATCCATTCGATTTAGATACTTGGATTTTTCTATGGATGATGTTGGTTTGGTTCCTGTGTTCATGGTTAACCTGTATAATCCTCTACCTCAAAGATGCATTATCATATTCTCCTTCCATGCAAAGAAATTGTACGGTGTAAGAATGAATTATTTTGGAAATTCCATTTTTCCGCTGTCTTCAATCTTCGTTACTTGCAA
The DNA here is from genome assembly GCA_009831015.1 of Picea engelmannii. Classification (NCBI taxonomy): domain Eukaryota; kingdom Viridiplantae; phylum Streptophyta; class Pinopsida; order Pinales; family Pinaceae; genus Picea; species Picea engelmannii. The sequence continues at coordinate 857,053 of ML777070.1, read as the reverse complement.
AAATAATTTGGTGTGTCTTTTCCCTAGCAGTCCATCAGATTTGATACCATGTAAATGTGTTGAAATTGCACAGAATAGATCTAGCTATCAAATTACATACACAATTTGCAGAGAAAATATGAGAAAAGAGAAGCGGGAGAGAAAGAATGGAAGAATTCTCATTAAGCAAATGAATGAATGATAATTTACACATGATATACTCTGTATAAATCAACTAATGCACATCGGAGGAGAATCAAATTCTCCATAGTGGTGGTCTAACTGAGTGATATGGACACAAAAAAACAATTACGAGAGTAAACTGCTAGCTAGTCTAGTCTCTCAGGTAGTTATGGTAGTGAACTGCCACCTAGTCTGAGTTAACTAATCTCTCAATCTTCAGTTAATTGACTGAAACAAAGTGAAGTGAGGAGGAGATCAGGGAATCATGAGTAATTTGATAGTCTGGTGATAATCCCAAGGACAATGCGCACTAGTTGGAGATGATCCCAATGTTGCATGGTGATGATCCCAATGTAGCATCTAGACTCCACTCAACTGATCAAACTGAAGTGTGAACTGAAAAAAAATATTCTCCCAGAGGAATATTCTCCCTAAACTATAGGAGACTAAATAATGACTAATAAACATAGGGAAAACCTTAGGAAAAATAAATCCTAGGTGTGTGTGTGAAGTATCTCCAACACTATCACTTTCATCATCTTCATCAAATGAGGAACTGTATTCTCTTGAGTAGATATTTTTCTTGAATGCTTTCCTCTTATCTCCTTTCTTTTTTCCCTTTTAATATTTATTTTCTTTCTTGGGATCATATTCTTCATCACTATCTAACTTCTTAGCATAAGGACATTTATTTTCAAAATGACAAATTTTACCACAATTAAAATGTTTTAAGGGAATAATACTTGTATATCTGTAAGTTCTTCTCTTCAACTTCATTATGAAGTTGGCTATTTCTTCATCTTCGTCTAAATCATCTTCGTAGCTGCAATTTGACTTTGATTGTGCTTATTATTCTTCTTTGTCTTCCTAGATGCTTTTAAAGCTGCTTCTTTCTTGGATGGATTCTCTTGTTTTGTTCTCATTTCACAAGATGTAAATATTCCATGTAGTTCATCCATGCTTAGTGTACCAAGATATTCTCTTTCTTCTAGGGTTGAAATCTTAGGATCAAATCTCATGGGAAGAGATCTTAGTATCTTCTGAACAATCATACATTCTTCAACTTCTTCTCCCAATCCTTTAATCACATTCATTTTTCCATCAACTCGTAAAAAGTAAGTTGCAATGTCTTCATCTTCCTTCATTTTCAACAGTTCAAATTGACCTTTGTAAGTTTGAAGCTTATCCTCCTTGACTTTGTCATCTCCTTCGTAAAAATTCTGAATTTTGTCCCAAATCTCCTTTGTAGAATCACAGTGCATAACCTTGGCATATACTGAATCAACTAGGTCATTCAGGATAACATTTTTATCCCTAGAATTGTTTTGAATGATTTTCTTTCCATCTTTATCTTTTGGGGGAGTGGAAGGCTCTTTGTATCCATCTACTACTAATTTCCAAACATCAAATCCATGTGCTTGTACATACATTTTCATCGTTCTTCTCAAGAAGGCATACTTTTGTCCATCAAACTATGGTATTTAATTCTTGTACATATTATGCTCTCCATGATCTACCTTCCAGTGGTTAGACTATTTCTTGAAGGAACCTACTATGATACCAATTGTTATAATACTGAGAGGGGGGGTGAATCAACATGAGATTTTTTTACCACTTTCAATCACAATATATATAAAATTCAACTTTATCAATATTATTCAATATTTATCACTTATGCATTCAGTATATCATTGCATCATAATTAATATCATTCATCAGTGCATAATAAACAACCCATAGATACATAATACACCTGAATTTATGTGGAAACCCAAATGGGAGAAAACCACAAAATGCTTTCTTATATATATCAATAATACATTCATAGAAAACACCAACTTCGCAATTCTCGAGCACCAACTGGAAGGAGGCACCAACCCCCTATTTACAAGCTCTAACTTGAAGTAAGCTACAACTCCTTGAATTCTCCAGCTGTAATTGGAAGCAGGCTACAACCCCTTGATTTACAGGCACCAACCTAAAGGAATCTCTAACTCCCTATGTTCTCCAACACCAACCGAAAGGAGGCTACAACTCCCTAATTTACAAGAAACAACCCGAAGGAATATCCAAATCCTTGTGTTATCCAAAACCAATCAGAAGGAGGCTATGACCCCTTGATTTACAGGCACCAACCTAAAGAAAGTTATAACTCCCTGAAATCTCCTGCACCAATTGGAAGGAGGCTACAACCCCCTTTCCTTGCCCCATCCTGTCACCCTCAAATATAAGTGTAGACTTAACTGTCACTACCACTAATAAAAAACCTGTCTCTGTCTCTGTCGCATCAACCTGTCACTGTCACATCAACTCGTCACTGTCACATCAACCCGTAACTGATGATCAACTAATCATCCAACATGTCACTGTCTTTGTCATTTATATACCATCATCAACCAACTGTAACCATATCCACTCACATGGATTCCAGAAACATCACCAAACCATATACATCAACCATGTAGATCAACAATCAACCATGTAGATCAACAATCAACCATGTACCGAAACCTGTACCATACCATGTACCAAGATCACCAAGAAGTGCCTCTAGAAATGTACCATATCATCATCAACTCATGAATCATAACATCACCAAGATGTGTCTCAACCAAGCACCAAAGAATGTTCCTCATACATATGCCACCATATATCAAATGTATACCTCAACCATAAAAAAAGTGTGCCTTCAAAAATCATACCAAACCAGATACAAAGGTACCATAACATCACTCAATCATGTATCTGAGATGTACCTCAAAACATGTGCCTCAAGCATGTGCCAACATACATAAACCATGTACCAATAGATTCCATCAAACATGTGACATATCACTCATAATATTCCTCAAAAATATACCATACAACAAACCATATGCAAAGTATCCAAGATGTGCCTCAAGGAATATACCAAAACTCACAAATGCATGCCTCAAGCATGTACCAAAACATCCAATTCATGTACCTCAAACATGTGCCATAACCTCATCAAGAAGTGCCTCAAACATGCATAAATATCACCAAGAAATGTACCTCATAAATGTACCACAAATATGCCTCAGACTATGCACATAATATGTGCCTCAAGCATGTACCAATGTCTCAACAAGATACCAAATACATGCCTCAAGCATGAACCATAACATCACCAATGTATAACATGCATATAACCATAACTTTAATCCTGTAGCTAACCTGATGCATAGATTTCAGGCCTATATGTCTTCTTCAGCCTCAACAATATGGTACTAGCATCCTCCTCTAGATTTGTCTTAGCCCCACGGGACCAAGATGATTTTTACATGGGGGTGCCTTGTGGGACACTTGTAGTCTGACCCGTAGTGGTCAACCAAACTAGGGTTGCTCGGAAAACCTCTCTCTCCTCTACAATCTCGAAACTTCGCCTTTGAACTTCCTCCATTGCCTTAGACTCGCTACCTCATATTCGTCAAAGAGATCAAGTGTTCTCACATACAAGATATTCAATAAATTTGTGTGTGTAATAACGAGAGGCTTCTTGAAGTGCATTTATACTTTTCCAAGTGACTTATTTCCTTAACTTAAGGGTTGACCTATACTTTCTTGTTATAACCACTTTACCCTTTAATTAATGACTTGTAGAACCTTGCTATAACTGTTTATGAGCTTCTTAACCATTCTTCGGGGCTTCCAACTTCATGACCTCATAACTCCTCAACCATGAGGAACTATGTGACATTCCACCTACCATTGGAAATGACATGACAAATACGATCCATATATGAGTGTGTTACTTGCATTTACATTGTCCTTCATGTCCTTATTCCTCAAACAAATT
>ML777070.1:839560-853024 GCA_009831015.1 Picea engelmannii | reverse complement strand
CATGACCTCATAACTCCTCAACCATGAGGAACTATGTGACATTCCACCTACCATTGGAAATGACATGACAAATACGATCCATATATGAGTGTGTTACTTGCATTTACATTGTCCTTCATGTCCTTATTCCTCAAACAAATTTGGGATTCATGAACATACCTCCGGGGCTTCTTGTAGACCTCTTCATATGAACCCATCACATCTGTTGACATCAATGCCAACCAATTGTCCAAAAACATTAATGACAACCAACTATCCAACAGGAAATGCATCACTTGAAAGAGCGTGGATACAACAACTTTAATACTATAAACATAGTCCCACCCTAGGAGAAAATTAAATTCTAAGGGGACTTGGACTACCATAACATCGACACAGACAATTTTACCTCTTAAGATGATCAATATCTAAGGAAGGATCCCTAAAGGTTCACTGAATCTTCTATTAAAATCCCACAGATGATAGGTAACTGACACAAGTTGAGGGGAACCGAAATCTTGCCAAGTATTTGAGCATAGAATGCTAACAGAAGCGCCTTCGTCAACAATAGTGCAATGTATCGTGATCTTATCGCAAACCTAGACTGTGATTTGGAAAGTGTTGGTCCTTGGTTATGGGAGGAAGCGAAGATCGAGGAAGAAAAGGTCAAAATTGAGCTTCGTGGGAGACACAGTGACTGTCACTGGGTCGAAGTAAGTAGAAGAGCAGAAATGCCGAAGCGAAGTATGGGAAAGAAAGTCGTTGGATGAGGGGATCGAGGATGACAAATCATCAAGGAAGATGGATTGAGGACAACTCAGCAAGCAGAGGAAGCCACCATTGGATTCTTTGGAGCACTGCATGAGAATAAAGGAAAGATAGGACGGCGAAGCCCTGAAAATATCTCTGTCATTGTTATACTTTTATTTGCATTATTGTGTTAGATCAGATCTATAGTTGCGCAGAATAGATCTAGCTCATAAGTGATATATGAATGTTGTGATTGTTGTTATACAAGAACCACTTGATATTCCCCTGGTTGTAGACATCTATGTCCTGCAACCCCCTCATAGTTGTTTCGGGTGAGACTGCATTTGCTTTGCAGGTGTTGCCGAAAGGGCCAGTAGCTAGGGCTTTGTTGGTGCGCTCTTGGAGTGAACTCTGAATCTGCCCCTATGCCAACAAATGGTTCCATTGTTAGGACCCTGAATCTTTTTAAGGGAATGTCAAGGTGGTTCCCATCGAAGACAGAGATTCAAAAGTGGATAGAGGATCGAGAGAGGGACTTTGCTGAAGCCCAGAACAAGAACCCTAAACTAAGTACTGAGGATTGGCTACGAAGATACATCTTCACCGACATTCATGAGATCTTCTTTGGAGGAATCCACCAGGATTTGTTTGAGTGGTTGGCTAGGTTAGCCGATACCCAGTTCGAGATCAAATCTAGACCTCCTATGGTTTGGACATCGGCGTTGATCCAGAAGGTCAAGAGAGTTGACAACGCTGTATCCAGAGCAATAGATCATTGGTTTGATAGTACCATTGGAGGGTATATCACCGAATTTGCTGTTAATAGAGGAGAATCGTATAGCCAAGCTGAGAGATACTTTTTCAAGGGACCGAGAGGAAATTTTTTTCACTTCCTGCAACTGAGAATCAAGATGCTCTTGCATGAAAACCACATCTTAAAGATACAGTAGATTGGCTAGATCTGAAAAGGCTGATGTTCAGAAAGTCAGACAGTGACAACGACACATAAGATGGACATATGCACAGTGGGAGAGTAGTCTGAGGGGGTCACCTTGAGAATCTGTTTAAGAAAAACTACGGAGAAGAGGGATTCTACAGTTGAGAAGAGGTAGATCTAATAGACGAAGAACACTTAGAACCCACGAAGACTGAGGGAGGAGAAGCTAAAGAACTTCACTAGAACGAGCCAGAGACCTCACGAATTGTGCGGACTACTGAAGTAAGTACTATTAATCCTCCTTTTGTTTCAGTATCACCTAGTAATCAGAATAGTCAGAACCGTTGGAATCCCTAGTGCACTATTACTAGTAGCTCAACATCTACTCAGACAAGAAGTCTAGGAAACTCTATGGAAGATGAGATGAGGCTCCCTATCTTTGGAGGAGATGGATCTGAAGATCCATATCAGCATTGGTTTCTATGCGAAGCTGTATGGAATATTAAAAATGTCACCGATGAAGCTGTTAAAAGAACATAGTTCAACACCACTCTGCGAGATCGCGCACTGAACTGGTACATGAAGCTTGTCCAAGGACTTGCCCAACCTCAACCACTGAATGAGATTAAGAGGGCATTGATTGCAGAATTCAAAAAACCCAAATCAGAGTCATAGTGTATCACAGAGTTGAAGGAGATCAAGCAGAAGGTCGTTGAATCTGTCTGGAATTTCAACCAGAGGTTTAAGACCCTAACAGGCTGATTGACTTTTAAGATCCCAGATGAGCAGAAAAAATAATGGTTCATTGTTGCGCTCCTACCATACATCAGAGTACCTTTCATGCAACCGAAAATTGCTTCGTAGTCTGAGGCATTGGAGATCACCATGAAGCTTGAATCATCCCCTATGTGAGAATCCAGCTCAGGTATGAGCCAAATCTTGAGCCAACTAGCCAGTTTGTCTTTACAGGTCGAGGATATGAAGAAAGATAAGGGAAAAGACAAAAGGGAAGATGTCTCATGTGTCAGATGCAGATCAGAAAGCCATGACAAGGAACCCTGCCCCTTCTTTCATGAGTATTTGGCCTCAAGAGCGTCGAGCCCATTGAAGCAAATCACCCTACCCTGGTGTGATGTATGAAAAATTAGGCATTGCCTAGGTGAGTGCTATTACATGAAGAAGTATGTTCAGACACCCACAAACTTGTACTGTACATTCTATAAATCAGTGGGGCATGATGATCGAGATTGTAGAGCTTATGATCTCATGCATGAGCGCTCGAGGGACATATACAAGATTCAAGGCGAAGTACAACAAGAAGGAAACACTCTGTAGTACAACTCTCCAGGGAGAGGAAACTTCAATCCTCGTGGTGGATACAAAGGAGGAGGAGGGGGAGGAGGTATGGGCCAAGGTCGAGGACAAATAATCTGTTACAACTGCGTGCAACCAGGACATTTAGCAAGGGACTTGCAAAACCCTTGCACAACCTGCAGTTATTGCAATTCCTTCGAGCATGTCATTGAATACTGCCCTGCGCTACTAGCTAAGCTTGAAGAAAGATGAGGATCTTAACAGAACCCATAAATAGAATTAATCAAAGAGAAACCTCGTGAAGATGATCCTAGAGTTCCTGTTATCACAAGAGGAGGCACTGCTACGGGACAGGATAGAGTGACCAAAGAGAAGATTGTAGAAGACTCAGGAGTCAGAAAAGCTGCAGAAAAGACCCAAAATTTTGATGCAAATAAATAAAGGAAAATCTTTGAAGAGGCAAGGCAAGAATTCAAAGCAGATTAAGGGTCCTCTTCAAAAACACAACCATAAATAAGAAAGTATGAAATGCCTCATGCATTCGATCAATCTTCTTTTCACAGAGGGGGAAAAGAGGTAAGTAAACTAGTCAGTTTCTTATATATGTTTATAGAACTGCCTAAAGATGCGAAAGCTATACAAGAACTGCAAAATCTGGTTAAACGGTATGAGCTAGGAAAGATAGACCCCCTACTAAATAGGGCATTACACCAAATTGGTAAGAAGAGAAGGACAAATAAATAATTACACTTGAATGCTCAGATAGGAGAGTATGAGATAGATTATGTGGTCCTCGACTTAGGGTTGGAGGTCAATGTCATGACGAAGCAAACTTGGGCACTGATGGGAAAACCGAAGTTGATCTATTCCCCTATCAGGCTTAGAATGGCTAATCATCAAGCTTTCATCCCATTTGGACGATTGGAGCATGTCCCTGTGGACATCGACGGAGTTAGAACCTTTGCAGATTTTGAGGTAATTAAAATTGTCGATGATAGCTTCGCTTACCCTGCATTACTAGGAATTGATTGGGCCTTCAACAATTCTATTGTTGCTGATCTAAATAAAAGAAACATGACATTTGAGAGAGCTAGCCTTAGGGTCATTACACCTTTAGATCCAGATGAGGGTCCACGATATACAAAACCCATCAGAGAAGAAGACCACGCATACGAACTGGAAAACATATATAAATTAACAGCCAGACAATAGGATTATATCAACCCTACTGCCGATGGGAATCTAAGATGGTGAATTGACAGCGCGTGCTCATTAGACTCATAAGAAGCGCTGGAGAAATGGAAGAACCAGATGTATGAAGTATCCACAAGGAGATGTGCTCGACTGACCAGAGAAGTTCACTGGATTGGTACAAAAATAAGTAACTTACTTACCTTTGATAGTCTAAATCCTTTAGAATCCTTCTTGATGGACTTTGAAGAAATTGTCCCAACACAACAAAGGTTGTTGGCTATGGACGAGGCCCTGAAAGCCACACCAGCAAGATGGTGGGGGACGCACAAAATAAATATTATAGACTGGACACAATGTCGAACCTTGATGACAACGTGGTTCTCAACACAAGTAGGAAGCTGTGAAGTGAGGTACACAGGTCAAAGCTGCCCAAAGGACCATGTGTGAAGCTATGAAGAGGCCTGGAGTGACATTCCTCGAGAACAATGGGTACACAGATTCATTAACACGTTGGAAACGACCCCTATTAACTGGTACCTTCAAGCAGAGCTATGCCTCATCACTGCAGATTGGGAAGGTATGCTTCAGAATTTTATAACCACCTTTTTGTTTGAAAGAGAATTTCCTTCAGTAGATCAAGCATTACATATTGTGAGGTATAAAGTATTTAAGGAGGCATATATCCTCCCTTTGGAGCAAGAAGAAGACAAATGGACTGTGCCATTCCCGAAATTACAAAGATGTTACAACATTAATGCCGACGAAGATGATGATCCAAGGAAAGTAAACATCACTGAGTTAGAAGGACATAGGGACGTGGAAGGACTAGGAGTTGAGCTGCCATTTATTGGACAACTGATCAAAATAAAGAAAGTCAATATCGGGACCGAGGAGACACTAAATCTTTCCAATGTAGGAGATTACTGGGATGTTGCTACCATTGACAAGATTACAAAGTTGATGCACGAATATCAAGACTTGTTTCCAACCAAGTTCACTGATATGAAGTGAATCAAAGGACCTCTGGGAGAGATGAGAATAACTTTGAAGCCATATGCAAAGCCATTCAAGCAAAGACCCTATAGATTGAACCCAAAATATAAGGAAAAATTAAAGATTGAGCTTGACAGAATGCTGGAAGCAGGGATTATTGAACCTATCGAAGAATCATAGTGGATCAACCCTATGGTAGTACAAGACAAGAAGACAAGAGAAATCAGGATATGTGTAGACCTCAGAAATCTGAACGATGCCTGTCTGCATGACCCCTTCCCTACACCATTCACTGATGAAGTATTAGAAAACGTGGGAGGCTAAGAGGTATACTCTTTTACAGATGGGTTTTCACGATACCATCAGATCCGGATTGCCAAGGAGGAACACCGCAAGACCATGCTTGCCACAGAATGGGGATCCTACCAATACACAGTGATGCCATTTGGACTGAAGAATTCCCCAACCATCTTTTCCAGGGTGGCGATCGAAGCGTTAAAAGAGTTCTTGCATAAATTTTTAGAAGCATATTTTGATGACTAGACTATGTTTAGTTTGTTAAAAAACCATATTTAATGTCTAAGGATAATGTTGGATAAATGCAGACAGTGTCAAATTGCTTTGAATTTGAAGAAGTGCATCTTCTTCTCCCCTTTTGGAGTATTATTAGGTCATATTGTATGAAAGCAAGGATTGTTGGTTGATCCATCAAAAAATGCAATTATAGTTGACTTACCGCCTCCTACTTCAGTCAAACAACTGCGCACTGTGCTAGGACATACTGGCTATTACATGAAATTTATTAAAGGCTATGCCCAAATCACAGCACCAATGGAGAAGTTATTAAAGAAAGACTGTCAGTTTGGTTGGACAGATGAATGCCAGCAGAGTTTCAACACACTGAAACAAAATATGGTGACTGTGCCCATTCTAGTCTTTCTAGATTGGAGCAAAGAATTTCATGTGCATGTCGATGTGTCTTCTATTGCATTAGGAGCAGTATTGGCACAACCCGGAGAAGGGGAGATTGACCATCTGTTAGCATTTTCCATCAGAAATCTATCTACAGCTGAAATCAATTACACTACTACAGAGAGAGAAGGATTAGCCATGGTGTACGCGTTGCAAAAATTCCCCCAGTACTTACTAGGAGGACACTTTAAAATGTTCATAGATCACTCTGCACTGAGATATCTAGTAAACAAGCCAGTGTTGGGGGGGGTGGATATGCAGATGGATTCTCTTGTTTCAAGAATATGATTTTGAGATCATAGTTAAGCCAAGAAGAATGAACAAGGGCCCAGACCACCTGTCGAGGTTGGAACATGGTGAAGAACCCACCAGTCTAGAGGATACACTGTCGGATGCATAGCTACTCGCCATTAGGAAGATGGATGACCACTTCGCAAACATAGTTCAATTGCTGTCAACAAGAATGGCTCCAAGTGAGTATACAATTCCCTAGAGGAAACAACTAGTGGTGCGCGTTGCAGACTTTTCACTGATAGCCGGTCAACTATACAAGATGGGACCTAATGAGATACTAAGAAGATGTGTGATGGAGGTAGAGCGCCCATTGATCCTCGCAGAAGCTCATGAAGGCATTGCAGGAGGACATTATGCAGGGAAAGAAACTGTGCAGAAGGTTCTGCGAGCTGGCCTTTGGTGGCCTACATTACATAGAGATGCTAAAGAGTATACCAAAGCTTGTGATGTATGCCAGAGAGTGGGAAAACCATCCTGAAGAGATGACATGCCATTAGCACCACAGATGACCCTACAAGCATTTGAAAAGTGGGCCATTGACTTTGTGGGACCTATAAACACACCAGGGAAGCACATAGGAGCAAGGTATATCATTACTGCGACTGAATACTTAACCAGATGGGTCGAAGCCAGAGCAATCAAGGACTCTAGTGCCACTACAGTTGCGCGTTTTATATTTGATGACATAATAACCTAGTTTGGATGCCCTAAGATCCTTATGAGCGATCAAGGCACACACTTCATCAATAAGACAATTGACGCCCTCACTGAAGAATTTGCAGTTCACCATCAGAAGAGTACGCCTTACCATCCTCAAGAAAATGGAACAGTCAAAGCATTCAACAAGATTTTGGAGACATCACTGACAAAGGTTTGCAGTGTGAATAGAGACGACTAGGATTTAAGAGTACATGCAGTACTATGGGCCTATAGAACCACTTGCAAGAAATTAACGATGCAGACCCCTTTCAAGTTGGTTTACGGTCTTGAAGCTGTTGTCCCGATGGAGTACTTCATACCAAGCTTAAGAATTTCTACATTTACAGACATGGATGATACTGGCGTTGTTCGTGAGAGGCTTTCCTAGCTGGTTGAACTGGAAGAAGAAAGATTCATTGCCAGATTCCATCAGCAAGTTCAAAAGGAAAGAGAAAATGACTATCATGACAGACACATCAAGAAGAAGGCATTCAAGCAAGGTGATTTAGTACTGGTGTATGACAGTAAATTTATAAAACATCCAGGGAAGTTCAAAACGCATTGGCTCAGACCATATGATATCGCCTATGTTACAGAAGGAGGAGTTCAACTGAAGACATTAAAGGGAGAATGGAAGGAAGGATTAGTGAATGGGAGTCGACAGAAGTTGTATTATGACAACCAATTTCCTCACAGATCTTAGTAAAAGCAACGAGAAAAGGGTCTAGGTACTAGGTGCATTTGAAACTGGGTACCAGACAAAGAAAAGACCGTCTGGACAAGGATGGGAAGGAGACACAGAGAAGAAAGCAACGACTATACGCAGTCTCAAGTCAAAGAAAAATAGTAGGATCAGATCTGCAATGCCTCGGGATGAGTCACAGGTGAGTGTTGGGGGCATGTTATCCCTTTGTTATAGGAGGAAGTGAAGATCAAGAAATAAAAGTTCAAAAGAGAGCTTCGTGGGAGACACAGTGACTGTCACTGGGTCGAAGTAAGTAGAAGAGCAGAAAAGTTGGAGCAAAGTACGGGAAAGCAAGATGTTGGATGAGGGGATCGAGGATGACAGATTAGCAAGGAAGATGGATCGAGGACAACTCAACAAGTAGAGGAATCCACCATTGGATGCTTTGGAGCACTGATCGAGAAGAAAGGAAAGACATGCTGGTGAAGCCCTGAAAATGTAGGTCAAGTTGACCTAGGGTTTTAGACACCTAGGGTTTTGGACACTTAGGTTTCGACCTAAAGCTATCGGTGAACTATTGTAATGTATAAATAAGACCCTAGATGAGAAAAGAGGGTTCAGTCTAGTATGATTGATGATGTTGTTGGCATGAGAGATTGTGTACTGTGAGAAAGAAGTGTTGAGAGAGAGAGCCTTTTGGTATTGTAATATCTTCAGCTATGTGTGAAGATCAATCCTATAGCTGGGTGCACAGGAAGGGGAGAGATTGAAAGAAGAATAAGAATATCTGCTAGCTAAGAGCGCATATAAGAACTATAAGCTTTATCTTAAATATATCATAAGCATAGTTTTGTGGACGTAGCACTAGAGAGAGGGTGAACCACATATATTTTGTGTTGTATGTGTGATTGATGCTTTCATCTCTGTCATTGTTATACTGTTATTTTCATTATTTTGTTAGATTAGATCTATAGCTGCGCAAAATAGATCTAGCTGATAAGTGATATATGAATGTTGTGATTGTTGTTATACAAGAACCACTTGATATTCCCCTGGTTCTAGACATCTCTATCCTGCAACCCCCTCATAGTTTCTTCGGGTGAGACTGCATCTGCTTTGCAGGTGTTACCGAAAGGGCCAGTAGCTAGGGCTTTGTTGGTGCACTCTTGGAGTGAACCTTGGGTCTGACCCTGTGCCAATGGAAAGGTAGGTATGAAGGAAGGCGAGTCTCTGCCAAATTATTCCAATCAAAATAAACGACCTCAGTGCTTGGAGGGGGTTCTGTCGAAACCGGTGAAATGCCCCCTTGTCTAGAGGAATCTATAGTGACAATAAAAAACTTAGTGGTATCTACTTCACTCTCCAAAGGAAGAGTGGGATCGACTACGTATTGAATTAGAATGACCACTTCATCAACCAACGGTTGGATGGGAGAGGGCTCATGGGAAGTAGCTGGAGGTTGTCGTTGGGAAACAACAATGTCTTCCAACAATTGTGAAGCTTCATCCATACAAGGGAAAAGGTGAGTGAGGTGCATTTCCCTACATAACTAGAAAGGAATCATGACTTTGACCTTTTTTCCCCCAACCCGATGATCACTGGTTGATGGGATTTCACTAGCATGACTTGCAACAACTGGAGACATGGGTTGTTGAGAACCCGAGTACAACACTTCTAAGACCTTTGAAATACAAGGGAAATGCTTAAGAAAGTGATCAACCTTACAAATCTTGTAAGGGAATTTGGGTTTGCAGCCAATGTTGGTCAACTTTTTAACATTATCACCCCTTGTGATAGTGATTGGTTGATTAGCCCCTTGAATATTTTTCTTCTTTTTGTCCTTTCGTTTCTTCTTCTTCCTAGCCTCTTGATTACTAGCTTCAAGGATTTCACCAGGCGAGGAAGAAGAAAGGGGAGAAGACATGACGGGGGAAGAAGGAAAAGGATCAATATGAGGTTGATGTTCTTGCACTGGAGAATGTGATTGCTAAGCAACATGTGAATTTGGGACCAAAGGAGTGGAAAATAACCATACTGGTAACCCCTTAGTGAAACCAGGAATATTTAATGTAGCAATGTAAGGATGACCGACGTTTCCAAAAGAAGGTGAAGGGATACCTCTCCTTTTATTCTTCCTCTGATCCTTCTAGATCTTTTCCCGTTTTTGACCAAATCAAACCTCACCCTTATTTCTCCTTTAATTGTTACTTAAACATTAACAAATTATTTTTAATGTTTAAGTGATTAATAATTTATCTTTTTATCTAATGTCACTTTATGAATATAACATCTTCCTCCCCCAAGAGACACTAAATAAATCCCAATGACTCTCTTTTTCTACTGACTATAGCCTATGGGAGTTGTATGGACTACTAAGTCATCCTCCATTATGATCAATTGGAAGGGGACATTATAGTCCTCCCTTCCCTGCATTACTTGTCCTCAAGCAACTTCAAATCCTGGTGTTGTAATATCTTCTCTCCTTCCCAAGTAGCATCCTCTATGGGAAAACCTCTCCATATGACCAGGTACTCTTGGATGACTTTGCTCCTCATCCTCCTCTCTCTAGTATCAACAATACGCCCTAGAGTCAGAAATAATTTTCCCTCCTCATCTAGTGGAAGAAGATATGCCGAAGTGGTGACATGTTGTCCCAACTCCTTCTTGAGGAAAGATACATGGAAGACGTTGTGGATCCTTCTACCGTCTGGCAGCTGCAACTCATATGCTATCTCTCTAACTCTCTTGATCACTATATAGGGTCCATAGAAGAAAGGATTCCGCTTCTTTGTGCCACTCTTCTTCAAAGAAGACTTTTTGTACGACTGCAACCTGAGAAATACTAAGTCCCCAACCTCAAGATTGCGCTCCATCCTATGATTATCTGCATACATCTTCTGCTATTTCTGGGAAACCTACAAATTCTCCTTCAATATTCTCAATATGTCTTGGCTCTCCTACAACCCATATTTGTCCTTTGGGGCCCTACTCTCCCCAAACACCAAATCCACAAATGATGGGGAATCATAGCCATAAAATTCTTTGAATGGGCTCATCCCAATGGACATGTGATGAGGGGTGTTGTAAAAATGCTCCCTGAGATGAAACCATTTTATCCACATCCTCTACCACCCTAACACATAGGTCCTCAAATACCCCTCAACCCACTTGTTCACTATCTCAATTTTCCCATCCGTTTGGAGGTGATATCTAGTACTAGGTGTCAATTCCACCCCAGATAACCTGAATAGCTCCTACTAGAATGTTCTGAGAAACCTGTTATCTTAGTCATTGACTATGTTTCTCGGAAGACCATGTAGTATGAACACCTCCTTGAAGAAGATTTTCTCTACTTGAGATGTGTTGTAATCTAAAGGAATGAAAAAGAAGTGCACATATTTGGTCTACATGTCCACCAGAATGTAGATACATTCCTTTCCATGTACCTTCAACAACCCTGTAATGAAATTCATGGAAATGCTCTCCCACTTTTGCTCTGGAATCAACAATGGCTAAAGAAATCTTGCAGGGTGTGTAAACTAGCTTTAAATTATTCTTCTGACAGGTCATGAAATCCCTCACATATCGAAGCACATCCTCCTTGAGACTCTTATAAGATAATCTCTCCCTCACCTGCCTATAGGTTTTAAGATACCCCGGGTTCCCTACCATTGGTGCATATTTTACTGCCCTGAAAATCTTATTTTTGAGTGTGGACTTCGGGACAAGACAAATATTATCTTTGTAATAGATGATGCATCAACTACCCCGTACCCGTCATCCTGTATAACACCCTCCATCATCTCACATGAGAAGGTATTCTTGGATTACTCTACCAAGAGAATGGACTTCCAGTCCACTGAGATATATGCCATGGAGAATGTTGCAGGTCTCCTAGATAGGGAATCAACAACTATGTTCTTCTCCCCCTTTACATACTCAATGTAAAAATCATATCCCTACATATTACTCACCCATTTCTACTGCCTCTTGTTCAGGTCCCATTGCTCCAAGAAGTATCTCAAGTTGTTGTGGTCAGTCCCAACCACAAAGCGTCCTCCCACCAAGTAGTGTCTGAACTTGGAAAATGCATGCATGATGGACAACATATCCTTATCATAGATAGGATAGATCTTCTCTGGATCCCTCAGCTTCCTACTTTAAAAACCTATGGGGTGTTTATTATGCATCAACACTGCTCATATCCGTTAACTGGATGCATCACACTCTAGTACAAATGCAAGTGAGAAATATGGAAGTGCTAACATTTGGAAATTTCTCATCACCTTCTTCATTATGTCTAATGCTACCTGTACTTCCTTTGTCCATTTGATTGCTCCCTTCTTGGTGAGGTCTATCAATGACACACCCAACTATGAAAATCCCTTCACTCCCTTGACACCAATCACGTGCCCCAAATAGAGAATTTATGTCATCCCAAACTCACAATTTTCCTCCTTGGAAAACAATGACTACTCCTCCATAATGCTGAGAATCTCATCCACATGCCTCAGATGTTCCTCTCAAGTCCTGTTGTAGATTAGTAGATTGTCAAAGAATACTAGTAATAATTTCCGCAATTTTTTATTGAATATATGGTTCATACATGACTGGAAGGTGGTTGGTGCATTAGTCAACCTGAAGGGCATGAATAGAAACTCATAATGCCTGTAGTGACATCTGAATGTTCTCTTATGGATGTCCTGCTCTTTGACTTGGATTTGATGGTACCTTGATTGAAGATCAATGTTTGAGAAGTACACTGCTCCATGAAACTCATCAATCAACTCATCAATTCTGGGTATCGAGTACCAGTTCTTGATGGTTTTATTATTCAATGCCCTATATTCGATGCACATCCTCATCATGCCATCCTTATTCTTTACCAATACCATTGAATAAGCAAAGGGACTAGAGCTAGGAATTATGTGACCCATCTCCAATAACTCCTATATGGCCTTCTCTATCTGATCTTTAAACTTCTTCGGATGCATGTATGGTGTGGTGATCACGGGCTTCACACCCTCCTCTAAATCAATGATATTCTCAAATCCTCTATCAGGCGGTCTCCCTACTATTAGTAGCCCGATCACTTCGTTGTGTTTGTCAAGCAACTCATGTATGTTCGCATGATAATTTTGGTAGTCCTGTGATGGCTTCTGCGTGGTGATCAAACATTCTGCTACACAATCCACGTCCCCATGTCTAAAAATGGTCTCCATATGATTGTTGGACATGATCCTAGGAAATCTGGTGGACATACCTCTTAAAAAAACCGCTAACATTCCTTGTGCCTAAACTCCATCCTCATCTCCTGATAGTTCATGTGGATATCTCCCTGTGAGTATTGCCACTAGACACCTAATACCATATGAGTGTCTACCAAATATACAACATAAAAGTCATCGATCAACGTGTAGTTTCCCAATGTGACATCTAAACCGATGATACTATGAGTACATGTCATGTTGTACCCATCTAGAACTACCACATTGAAACCCTCAAAATCATCTACAAGGATGTGTCTCCTAGTGACAAGTGATTCATCAATGAAGTTATGGGTGGCCCCAACATCGATGAGTGTTGTAACTCTCTACCCCTGCAAAATTCCTCGAATCCTGAAGGTGTAATACTTGGGAACTCCTGA
>ML777070.1:775059-839020 GCA_009831015.1 Picea engelmannii | reverse complement strand
ATGTCCGTCAAAATATGGGATAATATACCTACCCACCTTATGCATGAGATCAAAGTTTTGTTGGTTATGTGTTGTTCTATTCCACTCCCTAGGCATGTTCCTCTACTTGAGGTTGTAGAATTCCTCATAGAACAAGGCCTCCTTGATATCTTCCTCTAACACTTGATACTCCTTGTAGGTGGAGGTAACATCAAGCTCATGATTTGGCTGCTCTTGTGTTCCTTTAGGCTGCTCTGTAAGGAACTGTGGTAATAGAGGCCTGTGAATCCTTTTTCTCCCATTATGAGATAGGGTATGGGTATTTATACCCTCTACATGATTCCTACCTCCTCTATGGATTCCCTCTAAATGGTTCCCATTTGAACCTCCCTATGTGTTGGTAATGAACTATGTTAGGAACTACGTGAATTGTCGTTGCTCACTGGTCATTTTTTGTTGCCCCTTGACTAGGGCCTCTAATAGGTGTAAATTCTTGTCCTCACCATGGTCCCCCATGTTTCCTTCTTTCTCTGACTCTAGTTTGATTACTTCTATTCCTCCTTCCGGTGACTCTGGAAAGGGTTGTCCTCCACACCCACTTCTTTTAGGAATCAATACAGTCACAGGTTCGCAAGATCACTAGCTCTGATACCACTATTTAATCCCCAAGTGAGTTGTGCTAGAATATCATGAAATTTAAAGTGTTTTCTAATTTATAATTATGTCGAACAGTTTTCATTCACCTTCCTTTAACCAGAATTCTTGATAGAATATTTTCAACAAACATTCACAAGTACTTCCATGACCGTTATCTCATTAAACAGATAACATGGAAATAAAGTACATATCAAATGGAAGAGATTACATTCACATATTTTATTATGGATAGAACCACTAGTGCAACAATAAATTCTCTAGAGGTTGTTTTAGCAACTACAATACTTAAATAAACACACAATAACAAGTAAAACCTGAGAACAATGTCAATAACCCTATGAAAGTTATTTCCCACTGCTTGACTACGCTCCAAACAATTCATTGCCTCTGATCTGCTACTATGACAATTGACCCACCTTCTCTTTTCGATTCCTATGATCCCACCACTCATCTCTCTTCCCTTGACCTATAGAATACCCATGTGGGCCTCCAATCACCTTTGGAAAACAAATGAGGGTCTCGGCCCTCCCTCAAACCCTTGTTCTCAATTGCAGATTTGTGGCTTAGAAAATTAGGTCTGCGACCTTCTCTAAGTTTGCATGGCTCCTCCAAGGGGTTGCAACCCTGCTCTGGTGCCTCTGTGGCACTCTACAACCCATGATCCAATAGATATGGAAGGTTTGCAGCCCTTCCAAAGCTCCCAATGATCTTCCTAGGTACCAAGATCTCCACCAAGTGCCTCTCGCTACTGCAAATACCTCCACGACCTACAAAATAATAAATAGGCCCTCACAATAGTCTCTATGAATCTCCCAAGGAGATCAATTCTCCTCCCTGCTGAATACAAAGCCATAAATTGGAACTCCAATGGGAATCCTAGATGAATTCCCCTCCTGTCTAGCTAGGGTGGGTGTCTCACCACCAAAACAAGACCAACACTGGAAGGGTTTTGAAAAAACCCTAATGAAAATCTTGGCTCCAAGAGCACCCAATCAATAGATCAAATTATAATGCTAAGGTGAAGGGATACCCCTCCTTTTATTCTTCCTCCGAGCCTTCTAGATATTTCCCCTTTTTTTGACCAAATCAAACCTCACCCTTATTTTTCCTTTAATTATTACTTAAACATTAAAAATTTCTTTCCAATGTTTAACTGATTAATAATTTATCTTTTTATCTATTTTCACTTTATGAACATAACATCTTCCCCCCAAGTGACACTAAATAAATTCCGGTGACTCCCTTTTGCTGCTGACTATAGCCTACGGGAGTTGTATAGGTTGCTAAGTCATCCTCCTTTATGATCCATTGGAAGGGGACATTACATTTAACCCCCAATGAGAAAACACTCCTGATGAAGAACTTGGCTTGAGGTTCGAAATGTCGACATTCAAATTCATTATGTGTCACCTCTGAAGTCTTAATGGATAACATTGATAACCACATAAGCTTGAAAAATATAATATATGTTCTTAACCATTAGGCCCACTCAATTTGTATGCAATTTTACCTTGATAACATAACATTAAAGAATAAATTTCATAAAATTTACAAAGTTTGTAAAACCAAGAAGATCATTTCATTTAGTTCAACAACTTTTTGTGAAATTTTAGCAAAATTCTAATGAAATTTTTTCTAAATTTCACCAATCTTGTGAAATTCTATGAAATGTCTTGTATAGAGGGAGTGAGGGAGATGCCCAACATTTCCTTCCCCCTCAAGGGGAAATTACTAGCATCATCTTGCCAATTTTTCAAAATTGCCTAAAATTTGGCTAAATTTGGTCAAATTTGACAAACTTTTGCTAAATTTCTATTTTCTTTTTATCTCAAACATGGATAGAGGGGAGGACACATTAAATTTTGTGAAAATTGGTCAAATTTTGCCTAATTTTGTGAAAATTTGTGCAATTCATTGCATGGAGGGAGAGGGGATGACTCTCAACATCTCCTCCCCATCTCAGGGGTGATTACCAATATCACCCCCCCATGTAAGAAACTTTATAAAATTTGGCAAAATTGGGCCAAATTTCATCAAATTTTAAGCATAGGGTGTGGCTGGGAAAGGCTGGGGGGTAAAATTGTGAATCTGACACCTCCCTCCATGCTTGAAATTTTAAAAAGAAATGGGAAATTTGGCAAATTTTTCCAGTCTTAACCAAATTTAACCCAATTTTTAGCAATTTTGAGCAAGGAGGAGGCCAAGGGGGGTGGAGGGGGAGAAAAATTTCGAGAATCATTCACCCTCCCTCCAATCAATAAATTTCATAAAATTTAACTAAATTAGACAAAACTTTATTCAAAGTTTAGTAAGGTTTTGCAAAATTTTGTTGAATTAATGTCATTGGGTAGCTAAAACGTTTTGTAATGTCATTGTCATGTGGGTCTCCATACAAAAGTGTGGGGAAGTTAATTTATTCTACATATTTGTCCTTGAAAATTCCAAGTGGACGTTGCCCTTCAGTAAGCATGAGTTTGACGATCTTGTCCTGCAAGTCAAGGATGTGTTGTGACTCTGTGAGTCCAAGAACTAACGTCTCAGTAGCGTTTTCATTGTCTGATTCACTATCTATATTTCTTTGAGTAATAGTCTCTGCATTTTGTGTGGAGTTGGCATTATCTTCTTGAAGAACATGATTCCAGTTCTCGTCTATACATATGTTTTCAACCCTATACATATTTTTGGAACTTAATTCTTTCAATGTTGTCATGACAATGTTGACACGTACTCTGCCTATCTGGTATGCATTCTTGTATTGTAGATGCTGCTTCAAGGAAACAACTATTATCAGGGTGTCATCCATGGATTGTAGCAATGATTTTTGCATAACATCCATATGGATAGGTACATTGATAGTTGATCCTGTTAAGCCCATTTGGGATCGTTTATAACCCCATGGTATAATTTTTGCAAATGCAATTTGTATTGATACAAGTCTCTCTTCAAATTTTGAAAGTGTTGTTACATCTGGTAACAGTGTGTTACATCTTATTTGGTCTGGTGTTGCAAAATGCGACACTTTTCCATTTTGGAGTGACCTTTTGCATGAAGCACATATTTTTCTACTGGAGAACGTTCTATCATTCAATGTCAAGCTCACATATTCTTTTTCCAAGACATGGGTGAAATATTTAATGTTCTTTTGAAAATACAGTGGCTCACAAATCACACATGTGATCCTAGGAGTGTCTTTAATTTGTTCCATATAGAATTTTTTTACATCTTTGTTTTGTAGATGGGAATACCCAATGCGTATCTATTCTTTTTCGTTGTTGGCATTGAAAATTTTTTGCTTTAATCTATGGAACCTTATGTTTGGACTCTTATCAAAATGATGGTTGACTATGGATATGTAATCTCTTTTTTGTCTTTGACGTATTTCCTTTTTCAGTTGGTGGTAACTGATTCTATGTGTATGAGCTGAAAATGGGTCTTCTTGGTGGTAGGGGATGTGGAGGTTGGAATGAATATCTGTTCAGACCATAATCTGTGCAAAGTGTGCAAGGTGATGAGTTTGTTGGGCTCCTGAACTCGCCATCTATTCATTGTCTTAAAAAAGGAACATGTCAATGCAACGGTGTTTTCACGTATGACTTTTTTCAATTGGTGGTAAGTAAGCTTATGTTTCTTACTAGCACTTCCCAATTATCGACGATGACATAGCTCGAAGCCATCATCGTTATTTTTTAACATTGTTGTTCTTGTACAATGTTGATAAAACACATGATGATGTTGTTTCAGTACATGGCCATGAAGCATAATGTGATTGATTTTACATGTTGGATTCAGTGTCATTGTAATCGTGTGGAAGTTGACTCCATCCACCATGTTGAAACTTATTGCAACCTGGTTACAATGCAAAGTGCATTCATGGTTGCAATTTTTTGTTACCAATGGTTCATAGTGGATGTGCACTATATTTGTCTCAAATGATATAACGTCAATTGTTTTATCACAGTTTGAATCGATAGTGTAGCAGTTGACAATGCTATTTTCAATGGAGGATCAAACTTGGATATTTTCCTGGAATATGATTGATACCCACTGCAAACAAAATGGTCTGCCCTCTATATTCCCCTTCTCATATGGCATTAACATGTATATTAGATATTCTTGCCAACTCCCAATTGCTGGCAGGATTTGCATGACATCAAGTGTCAAATGTTGATGCAGGCAGTGGAAGGCATAGTGATTTCCACCCATAAGTGCATTGTGAAAGGATTGGACAATGTACAGTCTTAGAGACTGTACATTGAACTTTGTCACAACAAAGTAGCAAAGTGTAGTCAACAGACTCTCGCCACAACTAAATGTACTAGTTGTTGCTATGTCCAATCCACAAGCATACATGTCATGCATAATACCTTTCCAATGGAATTGAAGCTCTTTGCACATGAGGGACAAGTAAGTATCAGATCTTCCAAAATTGCATATGGATGATTTTTTATAGAGCAATGGTTCGTAATGACCACTAATAAGATTAGTGTCATGGAACAATGTTAGAAAAACAAGATCGCGGAGCAATAAAATAAAACAAATGCAGAAATAAAACATAGAAGATACACAATAAAATAAAGACACAAATATATGTGGTTCACCTAGTGTGGGGTACGTCCACCATAGAAATTTCCAAGTCCTTCATTTTTATTATCCAACAAAATGAAGGGATACAACTTATAGCTAAACCGCTATAACTTCCTCTTCTTTCTCTCTCAGTCTCCTCTCTCAGAATACACCATTTGCAATAATGCACAACCACAATACAATTCCCTCATAATAGAGGGTTTCCTTCTAGGGAAAAAGAACCTAAAAATAACTTCTACCGTCATATATATGATCTTATAATGAATGGTCCAGATTGACTACGAAATTACAATATTTTACAAGGTAATTTTTCCCAATATTTCCCCCGAATCCCCCATCGGGGGGGGGCTACAAATAATTTCGCTCCCCCCCCTACCTCGAACCCCCTTGGTTACATTTGTGGGGGGACAAGCCCCCCCACTCCCCCCATTAGGGAATGGAGTTTGTTGAGACCCGAAAATGACATCCCCATTACCCTATTATACTCCTTATCTATACCTTTTTGGCCTACCTAAGCTTGGGTGAATGATAAGAACGCTACCATTAGCCAGTGATAAGGTCATAAGGTAAAGTATGGTTAATTCATGCATTTTGTGGTTTATTGAGCTAGGGAATTAATGTCTCATGTACTAATGCTTCAATTTTTCATGTATAATATTTGATCTCTAGATAAATCCAACCTTCCTGTACCAGCTCAGCTATCCGATACTCATGCATCAAGACTACCACTGTCCAAATCCGGTACCCAAATGCATCCGGTACTAAAATCTCATCTGTTTTGATCCGATACCAATGACCACGCACTGTTATGATCCGGTACCAACGGCCACGCACTGTCATGATCCGGTACCACCTTTTGCACACTGTCATGATCCGATACCATCTACCTGTTACGATCCGGTACCAATATGGAAGAGCCTAATGCACTAAGTTAAGTTCCAGATCTCGCCTAAGCCAATTGGTGGACGTCTATTTGCTTTAGCAAGGCTATGATAAGAATAGTTCATTGATTGCCTCATCCTCATGCACTTCAAGTCATAAGGATGAAGCTAAAGATGTAACCAAATGATTGAATATAACAACTGATTGATTTGCAAATCACTTCACCTCCTTGTGTTTCACGATTAAGACTGTTAAATAGTCATGGAAAGGATGGTATAAGGGAAGGAGATCATATTACAAACATGTGAAGCTGCGTGTGATAGTACAAAACATATTCTGAGCGAAGATTAATAGAAGAATGTCATTTATCTCCATATTCTGATTATCTATGATTGAGTATGAGTTGAGTTGTTAACGAAAGTTTGATTTTATGCTATGAAATGTGAGTGAGAGTAATGTGTGTGTTGAAAGTAAGCTTTCTGTAGACTTCAGTAGCTGACCTGTTGAAGCGGCAAGGGCCCACCGCCCAACAAAGGTCAGCCTCTTTGTAGATTAGCATTAGCATTTGTTTTCAATAGTGTAAATGTTAAATTAGTTGAATCTTTAACTCTATTAGATGATAGCAGTACAACTTAGACTAGGATTTCCATTATATAATTGCTTAGAGATCTTTACTTGCTCTATTTTTGCATATGCCCTGTTTATGTTCTCATGAATTTGATTTCCTTGAGTGATCATAGATGTTGGCAGCAATAGTCAAAACTATTTGGATAAGAACTACTTAAGTTCATTGTGAACCACAACATAACCAACATATTGACTATTGAACTACCCATGCTATGCTTTGATGATTGATGTGTGATCTCCTTTCAGAAGTGTGGATTGCATAGTTAGTTTTCTGGGTCAAATAGCAGAGTTGATCTATCAAACCAACCCCATATCATACTTGCATGTGCCATAATGGAGTAGATAGCCTCTCTGTGAAAGACAACCAAAGTGCATTTCAGTTTGCTAGTTTGTTTTGTTTCCAGTATGCATAACCCAGCTTAGTTTTATACTTGTGACATTAGAAATTACCTTTCTTACTAGTGTCTTGTAACTCTATTGATTACGAATCCCGGATTGATAATTAATGAGTGCATTATACTAAACATATAAGTAGCACAACATTTTGGTGCCGTTGTCGGGGAGTTGCAAATGGTAGGAAGTGATTTTTAGCTTAGATTGTTTGCATAAATTTTAATTTTTTTAAAAGGCTGCTTGAGGGAGGAGGATAAAACATTTAAGACATGAGTGAAGAGCCATGTGGCCACTAGAGTGGGATTCTCCTAAGCCAGGTTGCCTTCTTACCTTCTAGATAGAATTAGGATTTCAATTTAGTTAAAGAATCAAATTTCTATTTTATGCATAGATATAGAGATAACAAAGGTAGATTTGTCAGCTCCAAAGATTTAAAAACAACNCCCCCCCCCCCCCCCCCCCCCACTAATCCAGCTGACACTAATGCAGGAAATATTCCACCAACAGAAAATTCAAGGGGAGCCAGCGAGGCTCCAAAAGGAGAACCTAAAACGGAAGAATCATTATTGGCACAGGCAGAACGTGAATCTGTTGAACATTTAGGAGACACAGAAAATATAGTTTCTAAACCATCCATCAGTAGAATGGAAGAAGAAGAAGGAAATGCAGCCACCGAGACTGAGACTTTTGGGTTTCCAATCTTGGATATTTTCAGAAACATCAACATGAAGAATATCCCACTATCATCGTTATCCACTTTCAGAGGTATGTCAACTGAAGATCCAGATTTATTTTTATTCGAGTTTGACATATTATGTAGAATCTATAACTACTCAGATGATGCCCAAAAACTTAATCTCTTTCCTGCTACAATGAAAGATTCATCCTTAAGATGGTTCATGAGCTCAGGAGAAAATACAATCTTCTCTTGGGATCAAATGAAAGACACATTTTTACGAAAATACCAAGACTATTGTAATGATAATGTTAAAAACAAAATTTTTAAAATGCAGAAAAAAAAACATGAAAGTCCTGAAGACTACTTAGAAAGGTTCTTATACAACTATTAGAAATCAAAACTATTCACCACAGACCCAGCTGTAGTAAGAACTGTATTCTTGAAAGGTCTTAGGGATGATTGCATAGAATTTTTAAACTTGTTGAGTTAAGGAGATGTACACCAAAAGCCTTTTTCAGAAATTGCAGATTACTATAGGAGGTACTCAAGAGGACAAGATAAAACAGGCAAAGGACCAAGAGATCCTTTTAGCAGAAATACAAAACAAAACTCAGGGACTGTCACCAGAACTAAGTTAGGAAACTTATTGGAGAACTTTAAAATAGACATCTTGAGCACAATAAGTAACTAATTAGATACTCTGAAGCTAAAAAAGAAACAAGAAGAAGAGGTTGCTTTAGTAATATTTTTTCATAGATGCCGAAGGAAGCATAGTGAGAAAGAATGCCCATTAAATGTCATAGAAATCTGTGGTATGTGTACACTAGAACACCCCACATCTGAGTGTCCAAGCTTGCTTGAACTACAAGCCATGTATAGGGGAGGAGGAGTCTCACAAGAACAAACATACCCTTCCAGAAGACCTTGGAGAGCCCAAAAATCCAATACATTTTATGATCCTAATACACAATATCAAGAACAACAATGGGGTCCTTCCCCAGTGACCTATCAACAATGGACACCTCAACAAACTCAACCTTGGCAACAAGGTTGGAGGGGACCTATGTATGGAAATACCACTTACCCTACATATCCACAATACCCTGCAAACATTTCCCAATTACTACCTGGATTCAACCCACCACAGATGCAAGCTTTACTCCCACCTCCTATACAACAACAATTTACAACCCCCTTGAACCCTAATCAGCAACAACAAGTATCTATAAATGCCAATCAACAAACACAAAACCAAGCTGCCCACAATCCTCTGAGACCAACAACAATCCCTGCCCAGCCAATCCCTAAACCCAATAATCGACCCACCCACCCTGTGCAGAATACAAAAGTTCAAACCTTTCCCACCTATGAAATTCAACTACGATCGGGAAAATTTGTAAACCAATCAGATCCTGCACTAATAATTCATGAAGAAAATGATAATCATTCTGAGGAAGAAAACACTCAAACCACCCCTGCAGAAGAAGAGGCCTCTCCTCCTATCCCAATCACTTCTTAGTCTATATGAGTACCCCAACAAATTAATCTCCCACCTTACCCCGAAAGATTATTAGTGAAGAAACTTGACCCACCCTTGCACAGAGATATAGAAGATGAATTACGAAATGTGTGCATAAAAATCCATCTGCTGCAAGCCATTAAGGATATCCCTATATACGCCAAAATAATAAGGGATATTTTCATTAAGAAACCAGGAAGGAAGAAGAAGGAACCTCCCCTTGTTCAGTTAGTGGGACAATTATTTGAATTTATTTATGAAATGCCATACAAATATAATGACCCTAGAAACCCAGTTGTCACTGTTGAAATTAATGGTACTTATCTACCAAATACACTCATTGATTTGGGTGCAGCTATTAATGTAATGCCTTTTGACACTATGCAAAATATCCAAATCAATCAGTTAAGACCAACCCAAACCATGATTGAGTTGGCAGATAAGTCAGTCATTAGCCCTGCAGGAAGTCTAGATGATGTCACAGTCACCCTAACTTCTTGGGAATATCTAGTAGAATTTTTAGTCATCTATTCTAATTCATCCTCCAAACCAGGACACCCTGTGGTTCTTGGCCACCTTTGGTTGGCCATAGCAGATGCTTTTATCAGTTGTCAGTTTGGTGAGATGACTATATCCAATGGCACACATAGCCAAAACTTTGTTCTCTTCCCTCCTGCCCAACTGGCACATGAAATACCTATTTGGTTAGAAAACCCGTATGGAGAGGAAGACTGCATCAGACCTCTGTTAACACTTGAACAAGTAAGAGGAATACAAGAACAATCAGATGAACAAATCTTAAGCTTATTTTTGGCTGACACAAATTGCATTGAATACCCAAGGTCTTTTGCAAAATTGTCACATATTTTTAGTTCTGAATTTCAACAAACTTGGCACCCTGATATCACTCAATTATATACTTTATCACCAGCCTCCTCAGATAAGGAAGAAACTACTGAACTTGTTGAGATTAGCCCAGGAAAACCTTTTTATATCAACTCTAGTTTGGAACCAGAACAAAAGACACAAGTGATTGAAATGCTCCAAAGACAATTTGATGCCTTTGCATGGGATTATGCAGACATGAAAGTCATTCACCTTGACACATGCACACATCATATCTACACTAATGACCAAATCAGGCCAGTTAGATAGCCTCGGAAAAGGATGAATCCATCCCTTAAAGATATTGTAAAAGAGGAATTGCAAAAACTCCTTTGAGCCAATCTCATATACCCCATTTCAGATAGTCAATGGGTATCTCCACTTTTCATAGTTCCCAATAAAAATGGTAAGTGGAGGATATGTGTAGACTTCTGGGAGTTAAACAAAGCCACCCATAGGGATTACTTTCCCTTACCATTTATTGATCAGGTGTTGGATACCCTGTTCGGAAAGAAGTATTTTTTGTTCTTGGATGGGTTTAGTGGTTACAACCAGATACAAATAGCACTCGAAGACCAGGAGAAGACCACTTTCACCTGCCCTTGGGGCACATATGCTTATAGGTTGCTCCCTTTCAGACTTTGCATTGCCCCAACCACTTTTCAAAGAGTTGTCCTAGCCATTTTCTCTGACTTGACCAATGATTGTGTGGAAGTCTACATGGATGACTTTACAGTCCATGGACAAGACTTCCAGGAAGTGTTGGTAGTTTAGAAAAAGTATTGATTAGGTGTAAGGAAACTAATCTTTCCTTAAGTAATGAAAAATAAAAAATGATGCTCACTGAAGGTATTGTTTTGGGACATCACATTTCCAGTTTTGACATGAGAGTTGATCCGACAAAGATCTATAACATCACACAAATCAGAATACCTTCCTCACAAAAGGAAGTCCGCAGCTTTTTAGGACATGTTGGCTACTATAGAAGTTTCATTCCGAATTTCAGAAACCTAGCTACCCCTTTATTCAAATTATTATCTAAAGAAGCCGAATTTAAGTGGGATGATGAATGCCAAATATCTTTTGAAATTCTAAAACAGAAATTGTCAACTACCCCTGTATTAAGAGGACCAAACTGGTCCCTTCCTTTTCATATCTGTACTGATGCCTTAGACACAGCCCTAGGGGAAGTCCTTGGACAAAGAGAAAATCAAATGCCCTATGCTATTTACTTTGTCAGTAAAAAATTGTCTCCAGCTGAAGTTAATTATACGATCACAGAAAACGAATTGCTAGCTATAGTCCATGCTATCAATAAATTTAGACACTATATTACAGGATATCAAGCTTTTGTACACACTGATCATTCAGCCATCCAATTCTTAATGAAAAAACCTGTAACAAATCCTAGAGTTACACGATGGATCTTATTATTACAAGAGTTTAATATCAACATTATTGATAGACCTGGTAAAGATAATCTTGTGGCTGATTTTTTAAGTAGAATGATTCATCTGGGAGATAATGCACCAGTAGAAGATAAATTTCCTGATGAAAATTTATTTTCTATTTCTACATTCACTCCGTGGTATGTAGATGTCGCTAACTATCTTGTGACAGGGAAGATGCCTTAGAAATTGTCTCCTAGAAAAAAAAAAAAGTAATTCAACTAAGTGCAAATTACATGTGGCATGATGACTGCCTCTACAAAACAGGACCAGATTTGGTGATCAAGAGATGTGTAAGGGAAGATGAAATTCATGATATTTTACAAGCCTACCATGATGGCCCTTGTGGAGGACACTTCGCAGACGAAAGGACCACTTACAAAGTTCTGCAATCAGGTTACTACTGGCCCCATATTTTCAGAGATGCTAAAACCTATGTATCCAATTGTGATGAATGCCAATAAATGGGTAAGCCTACTGCACGAGACCAAATGCCACTTCAAGCCCAATTAGTTATTGAACCATTTGAGAAATGGGCATCAGATTTTGTAGGGCCCATTAACCCTGCATCTAAAAAGAAAAAGTATATACTTGTATGCACTGACTATGTGACTAAATGGGTTGAAGCAAAAGCTTTACTGGCTACAAGCGAACAATCAGTGGTAGATTTCATTTTTAATGATATCTTTACTAGATTTGGTGTACCTCGAGAAATTGTGACTGATCAGGGAACTCAATTTACCTCTCATCTAGTGAAAGTTGTTACAGAATAGTACCAAATCAAACACAGGAAATCTACACCCTATCATCCACAGGCAAATGGACAAGTAGAATCTACCAACAAAGTTATTGAGTCCATTCTTACCAAAACAGTACAGCTGCACCATAAGGATTGGGCCGACAGATTATTAGAAACCTTATGGGCTTATAAAATCACCTGGAGAAATACAACAGGACATACACCCTATGAGTTAGAATATGGGAAGCAGGTGCTTCTTCCCATAGAATTTCAGATCAAAACCTTCAGGACTGCAGTACAAGTTGGCATGAACTTGGATGAAGCCCAACAACAAAGACTCTTGCATCTTAATGAGTTGGATGAAACCAGGCAGGAAGCACTTCAAAGGATTACCCTCATTCAAGAACAAAGAACAAAATGGCATGACAAGTATCTCAAAAAGAAATTTTTTTGACAAGGAGATTGGGCCCTATTGTATGACAACAGATTCAAGAACTTCAAAGGTAAGTTAACTACCCGTTGGATGGGACCTTACGAAATTGACACTGTCTATGATAATGGTTCAATCAGGATAAAGACAATTGATGAACAATAGGCACCACTACTTGTGAATGGTCACCGGTTGCGGGTTTACAACAAACCTTTGTCAAAAGAAGAATTCCTGACTCGTATACTACGTAATTTAGATATGCAGATGATCGGTAAGGAAGGAGATCCTCCTACTGATCCACATTGATTGATTGGTTTATTTGAAACTTTTTGTACATAGGTGTGGATCGAATTTTGTTAATAAGCTGAAGGTAACAAGAGACTCTTACCTCCTTTTGTTTTACTTTCGCAAATTTTCTTTTTCTTTTGTAAGCAAATTTTTATAATCTATATGATCCTTCACGAACTTGCTAAACATTAGTTGTAGGCATCAACAATGTTCTGTTCTTCTTCGGTACCATAAATCCTATTCTGGTCTGGTACCAGTCCGGTACTAGAGTCTGTCCTTCTAAAGTACTATCAAGACATATTACCTAATTGACAAAGCATACAACACATATTTCAAAATCTTATGTCAATTAATCTGAAGTACGAAGCCATGCAATAATCACTTAAGATGGAACCATGAAACCGAATGCAGTATCAAATGACAGCCCTTGTGAAGCAATAATTTCTTTTGGTTCTGTTGAAAACAAAAGGTAAGTATTTTAATTTCTTTTGATTTTGTTGCTAGTTAAAAAGAAGTATTTTAATTTCTTTTGGTTTTGTTGCTAGTTAAAAAGAAGTATTTTAATTTCTTTTGGTTCTGTTGCTTATAAACAAGATAAAAGAAAAAGGGACACAATATTTACCTATGATTGCTCAAAGAACCATAATCCGCTTCAAAGACTAGAAGTTGCCTTTACCCAGTATTTCAGCATGATTTAAAGGAAAAAATATATTAGCCTATAAGTAACTATCTCACCCTAACCAGACTTCAATAGTATTCATTGGATTATCTTATTAAAGAGTAACATATGAGTATACAAACACTCTCTACCATGGGCACACTACCAAAATTTTTATGGAAGAAGATGTACCAGTACCCTGAGGAAACTTTAGGTCATTCTCTTATGGACAAATTCAGACAAAATTATACATCTGGATCACTCTAAAGAAATAATGTGAATAAAAAGTTTATTTTTCCCTCAGACAAATCTTTAAATACATTCAAAAGAAGAGTATATGCCTTCCAACCCAATACCATCCCAGCCTATAAAAAAGTTTTCAGATGAGCCTCCCCTATCATCGTGTAAAGCACTCTTTAATAAAAACCAAAATAGGTGACTATGGACAAGAAGCCTCTGATGGAAAAAGGGTTTAAGAGACTAACCCGTCGGGATACTGAACAGGTCTGCTGGCAGCGGGTACCGGTTTGTGGTATGACTAGGCAAACCCATCAGGGTACTGAACATGCCTGTTGGCAATGGGGCATTCTGCCTGGGGAAGGAATCTCTCACTAATTATCACAACTACCCCATTGGAGTACTGAATAGGCTTGCTGGCAGTGGGTTCTGGTTGAAAAATGTCTCATCTATACTTGTCTGATTGAAAAATCCACTTTTTGTCATCTAAAACAAAAAGAGTAAAGGTCATTATTGGCTTTCATGAGATACAAACTCCAGATTAATCAACAACATAATGTCCATTTGAGAATCACCCTAAGTCAACTTACTGGTCTGACATCTAAAGCCTACACTATCTAATAAGGAAACTTCTTAAGAGTGGATCCCTAACTAGGGAGTCTAATCTACTTATACTGTGAAATTTATCTATAACATCCAAGGATAGTAAATCTCTGAAGCAAGTTAGGTGGGATCTGTTCTTCTAGCAAACATATACATATTCCCCTGTTTCACTGCTGAATGCTACCTCTGTCAATAATGCATTAAAAGAAGGGCAATTTCATTTTTTTGGCATGAGATCATATGATAGGTGATAAACTATACTTCTAAAATTTGATTGGTTTCTTTTGCTCTTATCATCTTTTCTCCATTATGATATAAAATGTTGAATCTTCTTGCCTACAGATATACAACATCTTTGGCATGGGGGAAGGTTAAAGATCCCCTTCATAACTCTTTTCCAGACTTACATGATCACCCTGCAGAACCAAATACAAAAGAAGATAAACACAGAATAAAATAAGTAGAGGATATTCTCGTACCAAGTTTTCAAGAAGCTTCAGTCTAAAAGGATGAATTCTGACAATTTACAAGTAGTCACACATGCTATGAGAATTGATCATACAAAGGTAAAAGCAAAGGTAACATGGTATTTATTTTCCTATGCTCGTAAAATTACAATAAGTATGAAAATATATACTAGATCTTATGGCCTTAGTATTAAAACCATGCACCTATCCCTCATACCCATATGCCTAAACCTAATCAATCCTCTCATAGAGCTTGAACATGGTTAAGGGCAACATCACAACAAAATATGAAGCATGTCCAGTAATGATAAGCCATGAATATATTTCATCGTTAAACAATTCACGAACCTATCTTATATCATGAACCATGATCCAACATTAAATTCACCCCCCGAAAGTCCAATCACCTATCCCAAAATGATGCCCTGATACCCAACGTCTTGTCCTCATCATTACAGTAACAGGTAGAAATGAAATGGCTTACCTGGGTGGCGAAGCCATTCAGATAAGCCTCATCTGGTCATAATTTTTCCTTACGACATCCTTACTTAAACTTACCATTCGCATTATCAACACCATCACCGTATTCCCCCTTGCCGTGATCTTTCTCTAGTCCTGAGCCTACTCCTTTTCGGTACCAAACCCTTACCCTCATCAATTGACTAAACCCTTCTGCTACATCCTGATCATTTTCTCACAACTTATAACGATGGTCGTTAGTAGATACGAACCGGTCTTCCAAATTTATAGAGAAATCGAGGAGTTCCAATTATGTCAAGAAAAATATGCTAGATCGGGATGGATGCCATTTTTGGAAAAATTCACAGGCTGGCACGAGAAGATATCTCAGGAATTTATACAGGGTTATGATGGAGAGATTGCACATATAGGAAATCTACAGCTGACAATCAATGAAGCAACCTTAAGGGAGGTCATGGGATTACCTAACAAAGGAGCCAAATACTTCAAAGGTGTAGGAATCAACAAGGAAATGTGCCAACAATTCTTGAAAGAAGACCATCAACACGCTGACTGGGAAAAGGGGATCCCTAGGAACTACATCAAGGAAGAGTATCATCCAATGATTACTAGTCTTCAATGATTTGTCACTTGTGAAGGCAGGTGTTAGTCCCTAAAGTTGCACTTGACTATGAGAGGGAAAGCTAGGGCATCATTCGTTTATTGCAAAGTATTTTTAAGGTTTTATGATTTGGTTTTTTGTAGAGTGGTTGAAAACTGGGTCAATTTTACAACATGACATGAAAATCAAGAATAAAACATAGTATATCCCACTGACTGAATAATAGGTAGATACATAGATGGATTAAATCGATTTAAGAAAAAGGAAAGTGAAGTCTTCAATATGTCAACTTCACAAGAGTTTTTGTCTCAATATATTATAAAGAAACAAGGGTATCAGCTTGACCTTATTACTTGAAAATTTATCTCTACAGCGAAATCTTCACTATATAAATTAACATTCAAGAATAAAAAAGCATTGCAATCTGAATAATAAATTCAAGCATGAAAAATGAAATAACAGAGTAGAAAAAAAAAGGTCTAACCATCCATATGCCCTTGCTATTGAGTGTCAATTGAACATAAATGTCTTTTACAATAAGCTCCACAAAAAGTTTCTCATGGATCTCCAAATTTTCCACCCTCACCTGGTCTGTCTTTTGTCTATTTAAACTATCTATAAAACTTCCAGATCCTATTATCTAGAACAAATTTAAATGACTAGAATCGAAAAGTATCCAACTCCTAAAGTAATTCACTCAAAATGAGCTTCTACCCCCCAAAATAGTCCATATCTCAACAACTTGATATAACAAACATTGCCAGCATTGCATTTGACTCTACAAAATAGGTATTTTATTTGACTCTATAAAACAGATCGAAGTCTTAGAATTTCCCTGATCAAAATGAATAATCTTTTGCCATATCTCTTGGAGAACCTTTAAACAAAATTGTAACAAATCTTCATGTTACCTTTAGGATAATATCGCAGCAGTGGCTTTGGCATTCTTCTGCTTGAGCTTCGTGGTTAGCACAACATTGTGCCAGTAGAGTCTGAAATTAATTTTCCTGAGTTCCTTAAGCAATGCCCTTTGCTCCTCCTTCTTCTTTTTAAGACTTTGAATCCTTTCTTGCTGACAAGCATTCCACTGTTCTATCTGCACCTTTTCCTTCTTTAATTGTTTTATTGTTTTCTAAAATTCATTAATCTTTTCCTTATCAGTTCTTATCTCAACCCTGAATCTTGAACAATCTTCAGAAGGTGCAGTTTCATTCAGATTTAAGGTAACACTATGTTCCTTGGCTTTAATAAGGTATTTTGAGATTAATTTTGAGCTATGTTCTTCTTCAGAACTTGATGAATCTAAAGCTCCAGGTACATCTGGTAAGTAATCTGAGTCTTCCAAGTAATATTGTTTTTCTTCATAGAATTCACTGATGATTTTAGCCATCTCTTAAGCTTTTGCTAATCTAGTTGAAGCTCTCGTTACAGGGCCTGTAGGTGGTGTAAGTATTCCCTTTCCTTTGCTGACAGATTTCTTGGGAAATGGGGTCTTTTTTGCTCTTTTCCTGGTACTTGTTTCAACATCCTCAGAATCATCTTCTATGATTATGGTGTTTTCTTATTTGATTGACGGATTGAACATTGCCTTTGAGTTCAGCCTATACTTATTAGTAACACTGGTCGAATTTCTCCGAGGTTTCTGTGATACACACACACCTTTATCCTTTTTTCCTTTGATTGCAACGCTCCTTTTGCTGGTCGATGGCATTTTAGACTTGACTGTAGTTTGAGCAACGAGATTATTATCTGACTTTGTCTCTCCTTTAACATATTCCTCAGGAAGAATTTCAATTTCAGGCTCCCATCTAGGTCTCTTACTTCTGCTCTTCTTAGTTACCTTGATATCAGAAGACTCATCTTTCACAAGGTTTTCATCAGAAATATCTCGACTCTGTTTAATAGTTTTCCTTCCTCTGCCCTTTTTCTGCTTATTGGATTGAGTGATAGGTTTTAAGGATTGCGTGATCTAGTTCCAGGGATTCTATAATTGATTCAGGGTAGACATGACTAGGGTTTTAATCAGGACTTGAGGGAACAAACTGCCATTAGCATTAGTGGAAATTGACTACACTTTCTTGGACATTTTTGTCAAACTTTTGAGCAGAAAATAAGGAACATTTAAAGGGTAATCATCGTTTAGATGCATCAGTATTCTGATATGGTAGATGTAGACCAATGAAAACCTCCCTTCGCAGGTGATGTATTTGTGAATCACCATCAGAGAAGTGTGCCATTCAGGTCGAACCCAACTGCGAGGTATTCCCCTTCTCCAATCTGGATTCTGCTTATCTGGAAGGAGGAATTGATTTACAAATTCAGTAACCACATGCTCCTTCTTCCACCATCTTTTCCCTCCAACCACGAGCCTGCAAGCCTTTGCTATAGTCTGCTCTGTCACTAGCATCAACATCTTACCGATTTCGACCTTGTGACCATTGAAGTTCAGAGCGAATTCCATGGAAACCTACTCGTCATAACCTTGAAATGTGGTAAGGAACTCAAACCACCCGGCATCTCTGAATCTTTGGGCAATCTGAGGATAGGCTTCAAGAAGTTCGGCACCTTCTGGTTCTATTCTGGCGACTTGTCCACTCCTCTTTGGCGCCATTAAACTCAATTATGCAATCGTCATCCTTGGGTTCCAAATTCACCACCTGTAATTGTTAGTGTATTCTGTTTCTTTGAATGGATACCTGCATTTCTCCTTGCAAGGCTGAATTAAGACAACTCGAACAGGTAACATATAATGATCATCAAGCAACAGGTGATTTTGAAATGAACCCTGCGCGCGTGCATAGCAATTATATTCTGAAACTGTTGGATTTGGAAATGATTGCCAAGATTTCGTGGGAGTACATGAACTCTCAATTCATGAATCATGTCATCATAACTAAATCGGGATGGTAGGCGCAAGTTATGGCATGATTATTTGGCACTACGGGAATAGGCTTATTCCTGTAGCACGCTTGACTACTTGAAATTTTAAAATTAAAACGGCATAAAAGTAGACACTTCAATTTTAAAAAATGTTTTTTCAAAATCAAACTTAAATAAATCATCAAAGACTATAATGCAAACCACGCCGTACCAAAATCTAAAAATGGAAAACAATTGAAAACGGAAAATGAGGAATGGGTAAGGAGGGTTTAGGACAAGGGTTTCTCACTAAACCAAGACAAAATTAGAGACTAACATTGGCTCCTTCTAGGGATGGAGTTTTGATACTAAACTCCAAGAACTGCAGACCATTGCCTTTCCTTTATCTCTGATTCATTGATTCCCTTGCGACTGTCTGTCTTTTATTTTCAGCATAACTGTAAAAACAAGTCCATTGGGTATATGGAGTCTTTATTGAAAGGAAACCTACTGTACTAACTCGAACCTGTCGAGCCTTTAGATGGAATAATGCTTCAATAACCTCCCATTCACTGGGCCCCCAAAAATTTCAGTGTTGTCTAAATTATGTAGGAGAAAAGTATTATTGTTCATTACCTTGGTTATCCTGAAAGGACCATACCATAGATTATCGAACTTTTCATGTTTTTGTTTATCTTCTCTCCTAGCATCCCATCTCAACAATAAATCCCCTTCATTGAAAATATCTTTCTTAGTTCCTTTATCAAATGTAGCCTTGATTTTGTTCTGATGAGCAACAACTTTCTGGTTAACCTGTTCTCTGGCCTACTGAACTTCAATGAGATGAAAAAATCTTCTTTGTACATCATTGGGTTCTTCTTGTTCTTCTTGCAGAAACTTCAAGACTGGCAGGCCTAATTGAGTTGGAAGGATAGTTTCTGTGCCATATGCCATCTAGAAGGGAGATGTCCCAATATCTTTCTTGTTGCTGATGCGATCAGCCCATAGAGCAAACTTTAACTGGGAATCCCATGCTTTTTTATTTTCTGCCAACAACTTTTTGATAATCCTTACCAGTGTCTTATTGGAAGATTCAACCAATCCGTTCCCCTGGGGATAGTAGGGAGTAGAATGAACCAATTTGATATTGTATTTATTGCAGAATTCAAGCATGGAATTCAACTTAAAAGCCTGTGCATTATCAATGACCAGTTTTTTAGGACAACCAAACCTGGAAAAAATATATCCCTCTAGAAATTCCATGATTACCTTGTCTGTAGTATTTTGAGTCAGAATTGCTTCTATCCACTTTGTAAAATAATCGGTGGTCGTAAGAATCCATCTATGCTGCCCTGATGAGGTGGGATTAATCTCTCCAATGAAATCTAATCCCCATTGTTGGAACGGTCCGTGGGGAATGATTGGTTTCAGAGGCAGAGATATAAGTTTCTTCTTCCCGGAAAATTTCTGACAAGGTTCACATGCCCTAACCTGAGAGAAAATATCTAAGAATAGAACTGGCCAGTAATAGCCTGCTCTAAGAATTTTGAAGGCAGTAGCCTTCCAATGATGATGACCTCCGTAGACACCATGATGCAGATCTTGAAAGATTTTTTTAGCCTCCTTTTCGTCCACACATCTCAACAAAAAACCGTTGGGATCTTTCCAAAACAGGATCTGATCAACAATACAATATTTTATAGCTCTCAACTTTAATGATCTGTATTTTGATTTATCCAACTCTGGGGGAGATTGAAAATTTAGCAGAAAAAACACGATGTCTTTGTACCATTCTAAAGAGACATACTTTTTGTTTATTTGTAAATCAATTTCTTCAATCTGGACAGAAGAGTCTCGTGTCATGTCTGAAAGATGGTATAATCCAATTGCTTTGTAATTGGATTCTGTCATTAATTTGGTGAGGCCTTGTCCCTTTATTAGTTGGGTAGGCTTTATGGTGAGATTTTATTCCAAGATTTTGGTTATCCATTTCCCCCTCTTACCTTCACAATCAGGCTGAGCCAATATTTCTTTGACTGCACTACTTGGGACATAAGTAGTAATTTTTTATTGAAGAATATACACTCTGAAAGATTTTAAGGCCTTCACTAAGGCATAAGCCTGTTTTTCTATTAGATCGTACTTCAATTCAGAATCCTTGAGGGTTTTTCTAAAGAAGGAGATAGGCTGCTCGTGACCTTGTTCATTTCTTTGTAGAAGAACAACGGCTATGGTATTTTCTGATGCAAATGAAAAAACCATGAACTCTTTAGAAAAATCTAGACTAATTAGAATAGGTGCCTGACCAATAGTCTGTTTGATCTTTTTGAAGGATTCTCTTGCCTACAGTATCCACTTAATTTCTGCATACTTTTTCAACATGTCAGTGATGTTTTTGACAATCTCTGCAAAGTTAGGTATAAACCTCCTTAAAAAATTAATCTTACCAATGAAGGACTGAATTGACTTTTTATTTCTTAGAATGTCAATTAGCTGAATAGCCTTTACTCTTTCTGCATCTATTTTAATTCCTCCAGGTGAAACGATGTGTCCAAGAAGCTTACCTCCCACCATGACAAAATGTGATTTTTTGGGATTAAGTGATATGCCATACTTCCTGCATTTCTCAAAGGTCCGCTTCAAGTGCTGTAAATGTTCTTCATCTAATGTTGAAAATAAAATGATGTCATCAAGGTAAATCACCACAAACTGGTATTTCTCACCAACGAAAGCTATATCCATAGCTCTTTGAAATGTAGCTCCAGCGTTCATCAACCCAAAAAGGCATCTTTTCGTACATAAAGGTGCCCCAGGGAGTGGTAAAAGTTGTTTTCTTTTTGTCTTCTTCCACTACTAATATTTGATTGTACCCTGAATATCCATCAAGCATAGAAATTCTCTTTGCTCCGACAACCTTTTGTAAGATATAATTCATTTTTGGTAATGGATAATTGTCTTTCAGGGAACACCTGTTTAGATTCCAGAAGTCTACACAGAGCCTTATCTCTCCGTTCTTTTTCCTGACGGGCACAAGGTTCACTACCCATTCTGAGTATCTTAGTGGCACTATGATTTTTTCTTCTAGCAGCCTGTTCAACTCCTTTTCTATTATTGGTAACAGTAAAGGATTGAATTTCCTGAATTTCTGTTTTACAGGTTTTCATCCAGGTTTTAGAGGGATTTTATGCTGAATACTTTCTGTATCAAACACTTTCAGATCTTCATAAGACCAGGCAAATATATCTGAATATTGTTTCATTAATTCAATATATGTTTCCTTCTATTTTTTTGACAGTTTCCTGGATACTTTTAAAAACTTGGGATTTGCATCCGAACTAATGTCACAGTCTTCCACATCTGTTTCTTCTGTTTGGATATCAACCTTCCTGGAGACATCATTATGATCGAACAACCTTTCTAATGGAACCAAGCCCTTAGGTAAATGGTTTGTCTTCAATTCGATGATCCTGTGACCAACAATAGTATCTTGAAGAACTTCTGCAGTGTGTATTTCTGCTTCTGCATCTTCATCATCTTGATCAATTGAAATATTAGAAAACTCTTCAATGGTTTTCAAAAATCTCTGAATTTCCTCATCATATTTAAAAACCTGTCAGTGTTTTATATTATCCAGAATTGAAGGTCTTTTTCTGACTTCAATTTGAAACCTCAGATTAGGAAACATCAGAGTTTTAAAGTTTCTTACTGCAAATGCCAAAGAGTCAGCCTACTGATTTAAATCTCTGTGAACAAAAGTAATATTGAATGCCAAGAAGAAATTATCCACATAATCCCACACCTCATTTTTGTATTGTTTCAATCTTTGTTGTTTGGTTTGATATATGTTTCTAATCCGGTGAACAATAAGTTCAGAGTCTCCAAAAATAGACAACTTATTTATTTCCATGTCTCTTGCATCTTTCAAACCTAACAACAAAGCTTCATACTCATTGATATTATTAGTGGTGTCAAATTCATGTTTATATGACATTGGAATAACCTCCTTGGTATGGGAAATGAAGACAATACTAGCTCCAGAACCTTCTTTAGAATAAGCCCCATCAAAATACATTTTCCAAACAAAATGGTCTTCACTATCTCCTACTACAGTTATTGACTTTCTGACAGATACTTATGCCATTTCTTCATCCATATGAAAAATAGAAGAACCCAGATCATCTTCTACAACATATATAGGATGATTAGTGGCATTATCGTGATCACTTACCAAATAAGCCAGTCTGATTTCTTTGTATAATCTCTGTTGTTTGCCACCAAAAATAGGTATGGTTGCATAGCTTAGGTCCATCTGCAGAGTGCCACCTAACTTTTTAGCCCAAGATCTTGAAAGAAGCATCCCAAATTTTGGTGGTATGTCATCCATGATAACATCTAATACCACACTCTTCATAGGTAATTGCGAAAGAGTTACAACCACATCTTTCATAAGCCCAAGACATTTGACTTTCTTGGAATCAAAAGAATATAGATCATGATATGGTCTAGTAATGTCCAACCCTAATTCTTCCATCACCACCTTAGGCATGACATTATGCGAAGCACTAGAATCCATTACGCAATTATATAGTATCTTGTCATGGATATTTAGTGAAATGTAAAATGGTGGAGAAGCATCAATTTTGTCTTCAATGTGAGGTCCAATAGTAATGGCAAGGTTTTCATCTTCAACGTTGATTGTATCTGAGAAGGTGACATGAGCTGGAGCTTCTAGAACCTTAAGGACAGTTTTTATGAATGGTTCTGTTTTCAGAAGTTCTAATGATGGTACTAGAATCTTGATTTTGTTGATTTCATGTTTTAAATTGAAAGCATAAACATTTTTATCTGGTTCCCTTATGTCAGCAATGCTATCTTTGACAGGTTGCTTCAATGAATGATCAGCTTGAACATTGGGAACACCTTTGATTGTCTCTGTCTTAACTGTAGTACTGGATTTCTTTGTAGAAATAGGTATATCTACTTTAGGTTCCTGGGAACCAGATCTGAGATTGTACTTTTTCCCTGTAGGTTCATGCTGGACAATCTCCTCTCCATCCCCTTCCTCAAACTGATTTTCAATCAAAGTATATTCATATTCTTGCTGTGTCACATGTAGAGGAGATGATTCAGAATCATTCAAATGAATTGTAGGGTCTTCTTCTATACAATCATTATCTTCCTCCTCATCTACTGCATTATTCTGAAAAGGAGGTAACACCTTTTGGTCATCTTGGTTTTTTATTTCTCTTGGTAAAATTTGAGGTACATTGTTTGGTCTCCTGAATTGATTTGGATTTCTGTAACCGCCCTCCTGTGCAGGTCTGTTGGGCTGTTTTTGTTCCATCTTCAACCTTGCCATCTCATATGTTAAAGTTTTCAACATCTTAGTCATTTCATCCATTTTAATATCGGATGCTGAATTAGAAGATGAAGGTAACTCTTCCTTTTGCTTTTTTCTATCTCTGTCACTTCTGGACTTCAATTTGTTTGCTGTTAATATGTTTGATTCTACCTCAATAGCTGCATATTGCATTAGGATGAGGGTAGTGGATCTTCTTTCCCTAAGCAGCAAGGAAAATTCAGCATCGAATGCATTAGCAAAAGTGATTTTCGCTGATGTCTCTAAAGGTTTTATCTCTTCTGGAATTTTACCATACATCAGGTTGAACCTTTTGGTAAAATCAGGTATTGATTCACCTTGTTTCCTCCTTAAAGCATGAAATTTAGTAATGTAGTATTGAAAGTCTTTTTTATTTTCCCATTGATTGAGAAAGGCCTCATCTAAATCTACAATATCAACTATTGAATTAGCAGGCCAACTCCTGAACCACTTTCTTGCTTCCCCATTTAAACTCTGTACGAATAA
Organism: Picea engelmannii; assembly: GCA_009831015.1. Lineage (NCBI taxonomy): Eukaryota > Viridiplantae > Streptophyta > Pinopsida > Pinales > Pinaceae > Picea > Picea engelmannii. The sequence goes on along the minus strand of ML777070.1, from coordinate 814,139 downwards.
TCTCATCCACACATCAACATGCTCTACATTGAAATTGTCTGCAAAACTATAAAGCAAACTCAAATTCTCTTCAACAATAACTGAACCATCTCCATTAAATCTAGGCAAATATCTCATATAATCATTTGGTGGAAAAGCATACATGACTTGTGGAAGTACCAGGGGAGCATACCTAGCTGCAACTATTTGGTCCATTATGTCTATGGCCATATTAGATGTGTTCAACTCTTTGGGAGTGAGCAAGATTGGTGATGCTTCAGGTGAAAAAATCCCTTGTATATTACAAATCTTATGTGCTGTCCCTGAACCTTTTTTTTCAGCAGATGGAGATTTCTTTTCTGGACTACGATCAGCTAATGGACTGAGAAACAGAGGATTATCAAAATAACAATAATGTGATCCAAAATCCTTAGATGAGAAAGATTCACAAGATGACGAAGAAGTCTTTGTTTCAGTCTTAACACCTGTGCTGGGAATCTTCAAATTTCCAGTTTCAGGTAACAAGTTTGGATATTCCTTTTTAATGAGTTCAATAAGCAGCTTCTTTTGTTCTGGATTTAATTCTGAAACATTTGTAGGGAATGAAACTATATCAAACTCATTGACAGGCTTAATTTCACTTTCGAGCTTTAAATCTTCATTTGCTTGGGTTTTGATGGTTTCAAAAGACTCTGCCTAAGAATTTTCTGAAGATAATTTCCCTTTTGAAAGTGAAGACTGACCAGGAAGAACTTTAGGTTTTCTTAGTATTTTTCAGGATCTGGCACTGCTACTACACGATCAGAATCTGGATTTTTCCTTGTTACTGGTATCTTATTTGATGGTGGAGGATTTTGAGGAATTTTAGGTCCTTTGCCTTCTTTTTTAGGAGCCAGAATTACCACAGAGGAGTCGCCAGGTGAATAATCACAGTCTTAGAAAATGTCCAAAATCTTTTTCACCATCAAGATCTGAATCTAAACTTGTCGTTTCCCTAGGGAATATATCTTCGTTTCTTCGTCCCCGACAACGACACCAAAAATGTTAGTCCCTAAAGTTGCACTTGACTGTGAGAGGGAAAGCTAGGGCATCATTTGTTTATTGCAAAGTATTTTTAAGGTTTTATGATTTGGTTTTTTGTAGAATGGTTGAAAACTGGGTCAAGTTTATAGCATGACATGAAAATCAAGAATAAAACATAGTATATCCCACTGACTAAATAATAGGTAGATACATAGATGGATTAAACCCATTTAAGAAAAAGGAAAGTGAAGTCTTCAATATTTCAAATTCAGAAGAGTTTTTGTCTCAATATATTATAAAGAAACAAGGGTACCAGCTTGACCTTATTACTTGAAAATTTATCTCTACAACGAAATCTTCACTGTATAAATCAACATTCAAGAATAAAAAAGCATTGCAATCTGAATAATCAATTCAAGCATGAAGAATGAAATAACATAGTAGAAAAAATAAGGTCTAGCCATCCATATGCCTTTGCTATTGAGTGTCAATTGAACATAAATGTCTTTTACAATAAGCTCCACAAAAATTTTCTCATGGATCTCCAAATTTTCCACCCTCACCTAGTCTGTCTTCTGTCTATTTAAACTATCTATAAAACTTCCAGATCCTATTATCTAGAACAACTTTAAATGACTAGAATAAAAAAGTATCCAACTCCTAAAGTAATTCACTCAAAATGAGCTTCTACCCCCCAAAATAGTCCATAGCTTAACAGCTTGATATAACAAACATTACCAGCATTACATTTGACTCTAAAAAATAGGGATTTTGTTTGACTTTGTAAAACAAATCGAAGTCTTAGCATTTCCCTGATCAAAATGAATAATCTTTTCTCATATCTCCTAGAGAACCTTTAAACAAAATTGTAACAAATCTTCATGTTACCTTTAGGATAAAATTGCAGCAGTGGCTTTGGCGTTCTTCTACTTGAGCTTCGTGGTTAGCACAACATTGTGCCAGTAGAGTCTAAAATTAATTTCCCTGAGTTCCTTAAGCAATGCCCTTTGCTCCTCCTTCTTCTTTTTAAGACTTTGAATCCTTTCTTGCTGGCAAGAATTCCACTGTTCTATCTGTTCCTTTTTCTTCTTTAATTGTTTTATTGTTTTCTGAAATTCCTTAATCTTTTCCTTATCAGTTCTTATCTCAAACCTGAATCCTGAACAATCTTCAAAAGGTGCAGTTTCATTAAGATTTAAGGTAACACTAGGTTCCTTGGCTTTAACCTGATATTTTAAGATTAATTTTGAGCTATGTTCTTCTTTAGAACTTGATGAATCTAAAGCTCCAGGTACATCTGGTAAGTAATCTGAGTCTTCCAAGTAATCCTATTTTTCTTCAGGGAATTCACTGATGCTTTTAGCCATCTCTTTAGCTTTTGCTAATCTAGTTTAAGCTCTCATTACAAGGCCTGTAGGTGGTGTAAGTATTCCCTTTCCTTTGCTGACAGATTTCTTGGGAAATGGGGTCTTTTTTGCTCTTTTCCTGGTACTTATTTCAACATCCTTAGAATCATCTTCTATGATTATGGTGTTTTATTCTTTGATTGATGGATTGAACATTGCCTTTGACTTCATCCTATACTTATTAGTAACCCTGGTCGAATTTCTCTGAGGTTTCTGTGATACAGACACACCTTTATCCTTTTTTCCTTTGATTGCAACGCTCCTTTTGTTGGTCGATGGCATTTCAGACTTGACTGTAGTTTGAGCAACGAGATTATTATCTGACTCAGTCTCTCCTTTAACATATTCCTCAGGAAGAATTTCAATTTCGGGCTCCCATCTATATCTCTTACTTCTTCTCTTCTCAGTTACCTTGATATCAGAAGATTCATCTTTCACATGGTTTTCATCAGAAATATCTCGACTTTGTTTAATAGTTTTCCTTCCTCTGCCCTTTTTCTGCTTATTGGATTAAGTGATAGGTTTTAAGAACTGCGTGAGCCAGTTCCAGGGCTTCTGTAATTTGTTCAAGGCAGACATGACTAGGGTTTTAATTAGGACTTGATGGAACAAACTGCCTTTAGCATTAGTGGAAATTGACTACACTTTCTTGGACATTTTTGTCAAAATTTTAAGCAGAAAGTAAGGAATATTTAAAGGGTAATCACCGTTTAGATGCATCAATATCCTAATATGGTAGATGTAAACCAATGAAAACCTCCCTTCGCAGGTGATGTATCTGTGAATCACCACCAGAGCAGGGTGTCATTCGGGTTGAACCCAGCTGCGAGGTATTCCCCTTCTCGAATCTGGATTCTGCTTATCTGGAAGGAGGAATTGATTTACAAATTCAGTAACCACATGATCCTTCTTCCACCATATTTCCCCTCCAACCACAAGCATGCAAGCCTTTTCTATAGTCTGCTCTGTCACTAGCATCAACATCTTACCGATTTCGACCTCGTGACCATCGAAGTTCAGAGCGAATTCCATGGAAACCTGCTAGTCATAACCTTGAAATGTGGTAAGGAACTCAAACCACCCGACGTCTCTGAATCTTTGTTCCATCTGAGGATAGGCTTCAAGAAGTTCGACACCTTCTGGTTCTATTCTAGCGACTTGTTTGCTCCTCTTTGGCACCATTAAACTCAATTCTACAACCGTTGTCCTCAGGTTCCAAATTCACCACCTGCAATTGTTAGTGTATTTTGTTTCTTTGGATGGATACCTGCATTTCTCCCTGCAAGGCTGAATTAAGCCAACTCGAACAAGTAACATATAATGATCATCAAGCAACAAGTGATTTTGAAATGAACCCTGCACGCGTGCATAGCAATTATATTCTGAAACTGTTGGATTTGGAAATGATTGCCAAGCTTTTGTGGGAGTACATGAATTCTCAATTCATGAATCGTGTCATCATAACTAAATCGGGATGGTAGGCACAAGTTATGGCATGATTATTTGGCACTATGGGAATAGGCTTATTCCTGTAGCGCGTTTGATAACTTGAAATTTTAAAATTCAAATGGCATAATAGTAGACACTTCAATTTTAAACAATGTTTTTTCAAAATCAAACTTAAATAAATCATCAAAGACTATAATGCAAACCACGACATACCAAAATCTAAAAATGGAAAACAATTGAAAACAAAAAATGAGGAATGGGTAAGGAGGGTTTAGGACAAGGGTTTCTCACTAAAACAAGACAAAATTAGAGACTAACATGTGCTCCTTCTGGGGATGGAGTTTTGATACTAAACTCCAAGAACTGCAAACCATTGCCTTTCCTTTATCTCTAATTCATTGACTCCCCTGCGACTGACTATCTTTTATTTTCAGCATAACTGTAAAAACAAGTCCATTGGGTATATGGAGTCTTTATTGAAAGGAAACCTACTGTACTAACTCTAACCTGTCAAGCCTTTTGATGAAATAATGCTTCAAGAACCTCCCATTCACTGGGCCCCCAAAAATTTCAGTGTTGTCTAAATTATGTAGGAGAAAAGTGTTATTGTTCATTACCTTGGTTATCCTAAAAGGACCATACCATAGATTATCGAGCTTTCCATGTTTTTCTTTATCTTCTCTCCTGGCGTCCCATATCAACACTAAATCCCCTTCATTGAAAACATATTTCTTAGTTCCTTTATCAAATGTAGCCTTGATTTTGTTCTGATGAGCAACAACTTTCTGGTTAACCTATTCTCTGGCCTGCTGAACTTTAATGAGCTGAAAAATTCTTCTTTGTACATCATTGGGTTCTTCCTGTTCTTCTTGCAGAAACTTCAAGACTGGCAGGCCCAATTGAGTTGGAAGGATAGCTTTTGTGCCATATACCATCTGGAAGGGAGATGTCCCAATATATTTCTTGTTGCTGATGTGATCAACCCATAGAGCAAACTTTAACTTGGAATCCCATGCTTTTTTATTTTCTGCCATCAACTTTTTGATAATCCTTACTAGTGTCTTATTGGAAGATTCAGCCAATCCGTTCCCCTAGGGGTAATAGGGAGTAGAATGAACCAATTTGATATTATATTTATTGCAGAATTCAAGCATGGAATTCGACTTAAAAGCCTATGCATTATCAGTGACCAGTTTTTTAGGACAGCCAAACCTGGAAAAAATATATCCCTTTAGAAATTCCATGATTACCTTGTCTGTAGTATTTCGAGTCGGAATTGCTTTTATCCACTTTGTAAAATAATCAGTGGCCGTAAGAATCCATCTATGCTTCCCTGATGAGGTGGGATTAATCTCTCCAATGAAATCTAATCCCCACTGTTGGAATGGTCCATGAGCAATGATTGGTTTCAGAGGCAGAGATATAAGTTTCTGCTTCCCGGCAAATTTCTAACAAGGTTCACATGCCCTAACCTGAGCAAAAATATCTGAGAATAGAATTGGCCAGTAATAGCCTGCTCTAAGAATTTTGAAGGCAGTAGCCTTCCAATGATGATGACCTCCGCAGACACCATGATGCAGATCTTGAAAGATTTGTTTAGCCTCCTTTTCGAACACACATCTCAAAAAAACACTGTTGGGATATTTCCAAAATAGGATCTGATCAACAATACAATATTTTACAGCTCTCAACTTTAATGATCTATATTTTGATTTATCCAACTCCGGGGGAGATTGAAAATTCAGTAGAAAAAATATGATGTCTTTGTACCATTCTGAAGAAACATACTTGTTGTTTATTTGTAAATGAATTTCTTCAATCTAGACAGAAGAGTCCTATGTCATGTCTGAAAGATGGTATAATCCAATTTCTTTGTAATTGGATTATGTCATTAATTTGGCGAGGCCTTGTCCCTTTGTCAGCTAGGTAGGCTTTATGGTGAGATCGTATTCCAATATTTTGGTTATCCATTTCACCCTCTTACCTTCACAATGAGGCTAAACCAATATTTCTTTGATTGCACTGCTTGGGACATAAGAAATAATTTTTTATTGAAGAATATACACTCTGAAAGATTTTAAGGCCTTCACTAAGGCATAAGTCTATTTTTCTATTAGATCGTACTTCAATTCAGAATCCCTGAGGGTTTTTCTAAAGAAGGAGATAGGCTGCTCATGACCTTGTTCATTTCTTTGCAGAAGAACAATGGCTATGGTATTTTCTGATGCAAATGAAAAAATCATGAACTCTTTAGAAAAATCTGGACTAATTAGAGGAGGTGCCTGAACAATAGCCTGTTTGATATTTTCGAAGGATTCTCTTGCCTCCAGTATCCACTTAATTTCTGCATCCTTTTTCAACATGTCAGTGATGTTTGTGACAATGTCTGCAAAGTTAGGTATAAACCTCCTTAAAAAAATAATCTTACCAATGAAGGACTGAATTGACTTTTTATTTCTCGGAATGTCAATTAGCTGAATAGCCTTTACTCTTTCTGGATCTATTTTAATTCCTCCAGGTGAAACGATGTGTCCAAGAAGCTTACCTTCCTCCATGGAAAAATGTGATTTTTTGGGATTAAGTGATATGTCGTACTTCCTGCATTTCTCAAAGGTCTGCTTCAAGTGCTGTAAATGTTCTTCATATGACACTGAAAATACAGTGATGTCATCAAAGTAAATCACCACAAACCTGTCTTTCTCACCAATGAAAGCTATATCCATAGCTCTTTGAAATGTAGCTCCAACGTTCATCAACCCAAAATGCATATTTTTGTACATAAAGGTGCCCCAGGGAGTGGTAAAAGCTGTTTTCTTTTTGTCTTCTTTCATTACTGATATTTGCTTGTACCCTGAATATCCATCAAACATAGAACTTCTTTTTGCACCGACAACCTTTTGTAAGATATAATCCATTTTTGGTAATGGATAATTGTCTTTCAGGGAACACCTGTTTAGATTCCAGAAGTCTACACAGAGCCTTATCTTTCCGTTCTTTTCCCTGACGGGCACAAGATTCGCTACCCATTCTGAGTATCTTAGTGGCACTATGATTTTTGCTTCTAGCAGCCTCTTCAACTCCTTTTCTATTATTGGTAACAGTAAAGGATTGAATTGCCTGAATTTTTGTTTTACAGGTTTTCATCCAGGTTTCAAAGGGATTTTATGCTGAATAATTTTTGTATCAAACACTTTCAGATCTTCATAAGGCTAGGCAAATATATCTGAATATTGTTTCATTAATTCAATACATGCTTCCTTCTATTTTTTTGACAGTTTCCTGGATACTTTTACCAACCTGGGATTTGCATCCGAACTAATGTCACATTCTTCCACATCTATTTCTTCTGTTTGGATAACAACCTTCCTAGAGACATCATTATGATCGGACAACCTTTCTAATGGAACAAAACCCTTAGGCAAATGGTTTGTCTTCAATTCGATGATCCTGTGACCAACAATAGTATCTTGAAGAAATTTTGTAGTGTGTGTTTCTTCTTCTGCATCTTCGTCATCTTGATCAATTGAAATATTAGAAAACTCTTCAATGGTTTTCAAAAATCTCTGAATTTCCTCATCATCTTTAAAAACCTGCCAATGTTTTATATTATCTGGAATTGAAGGTCTGTGTCTAACTTCAATTTGAAACTTCAGATTAGGAAACATTGGAGTTTAAAAGTTGCTTGCTACAAATGCCAAAGAGTCAGCCTGATGATTTAAATCCCTGTGAACAAAAGTAATATTGAATGCCAAGAAGAAATTATTCACATAATCCCACACCTCATTTCTATATTGTTTCAATCTTTGCTATTTGGTTTGATATATGTTTCTAACCTGGTGAACAATAAGTTCAGAGTCTCCAAAAATAGACAACTTATTTATTCCCATGTCTCTTGCATCTTTCAAACCTAACAACAAAGCTTCATACTCATTGATGTTATTAGTGGTGTCAAATTCAAGTTTATATGACATTGGAATAACCTCCTTGGTAGGGGAAATGAAGACAATACCAGCTCTGGAACCTTCTTTAGAACAAGCCCCATCAAAATACATTTTCCAAACAAAATGGTCTTCACTATCTCCTACTGCAGTTATTGACTTTCTGACTGATACTTCTACCATTTCCTCATCCATATGAAAAATAGAAGAACCTAGATCATCTTCTACAACATATATAGGATGATTAGTCGGATTATCGTGATCACTTATCAAATAAGCTAGTTTGATTTCTCTGTATAATATTCATTGTTCACCACCAAAAATAGGTATGGTTGCATAGCTTAGGTCCATCTGCAGAGAGCCACCTACCTTTTTAGCCCAAGATCTTGAAAGAAGCATCCCAAAGTTTGGTGGTATGTCAGCCATGATAACTTCTAATACCACACTCTTCATAGGTAATTGGGAAATAGTTACAACCACATCTTTCATAAGCCCAAGACATTTGACTTTCTTGGAATCAAAAGAATATAGATCATGATATGGTCTAGTAATGTCCAACCCTAATTCTTCCATCACCAACTTAGGCATGACATTATGCGAAGCACCAGAATCCATTAAGCAATTATGTAGTATCTTGTCATGGATATTTAGTGAAATGTAAAATGGTGGAGAAGCATCAATTTTGTCTTCAATGTGAGGTCCAATAGTAATGGTCGGGTTTTCATCTTCAACGTTGACTGTATCTAAGAAGGTGACATGAGCTGGAGCTTCTAGAACCTTAAGGACAGTTTTTCTGAATGGTTCTGTTTTTAGAAGTTCTAATAATGGTACTGGAATCTTGATTTTGTTGATTTCATGTTCTAAATTGAAAGAAGAAACACCTTTATCTAGTTCCCTTATGTTAGCAATGCTATATTTGACAGGTTGCTTCAATAAATGATCAACTTGAACGTTGGGAACACCTTTGATTGTCCATGTCTTAACTATAGTACTGGATTTATTTGTAGAAATAGGTATATCTACTTTATGTTTCTGGGAACCAGATATGAGATTGTACTTTTTCCCTGTAGGTTCATGCTGGACAATCTCCTCTCCATCCCCTTCCTCAAACTGATTTTCAATCAAAGTATCTTCATATTCTTGCCGTGTCACATGTAGAGGAGATGATTCAGAATTATTCAAATGAACTGGAGGGTCTTCTTCTGTACCATCATTATCTTCCTCCTCATCTACTGCATTATTCTGAAAATGAGGTAACACCTTTTGGTCATCTTGATTTTTTCTTTCTCTTGGTAAAATTTGAGGTACATTGTTTGGTCTCCTGAACTGATATGGATTTCTGTAACCGCCCTCCTATGCAGGTCAGTTGGGCTATTTTTGCTCCATATTCAACCTTGCCATCTCAGATGTTAAAGTTTTCAACATCTTAGTCATTTCATCCATTTTAATATCGGATGTTGAATTAGAAGATGAAGGCAACTCTTCCTTTTTATTTTTTCTATCTCTGTCACTTCTGGACTTCAATTTGTCTGATGCTAATATGTTTGATTATACCTCAATAGCTACATCTTGCATTAGGCTAAGGGTAGTGGCTCTTCTTTCCCTAAGCAACAAGGAAAATTCAGCATCGAATGCATTAGAAAAAGTGATTTTAGTTGATGTCTCTGAAGGTTTTATCTCCTCTGGAATTTTACCATACATCAGGTTGAACCTTTTGGTAAAATCAGGGATTGATTCACCTTGTTTCCTCCTTAAAGCACCAAATTCAGTAATGTAGTATTGAAAGTCTTTTTTATCTGCCCATTGATTGAGAAAGGCCTCATCTAAAGCTACAATATCAGCTATTGAATTAGCAGGCAAAATCTTGAACCACTTTCTTGCTTCCCCATTTAAACTCTATACGAATAATCTCATCCACACATCAGCATGCTTACTTTGAAATTGTCTGCAAAACTACAAAACAAACTCAAATTCTCTTCAGCTGTAACTGATCCATCTCCATTAAATCTGGGCAAATATCTGATATAATCATTTGGTGGAAAAGCATACATGACTTGTGGAAGTACTAGGGGAGCATACCTAGCTGCAACTATTTGGTCCATTCTGTCTGTGGCCATATTAGTTGTGTTCGGGGATTTGGGAGTGAGCAAGATTGGTGATGCTGCAGGTGAAAAAATCCCTTGTATATTACAACGCTTACGTGATGTCCCTGAACCTTGTTTTTCAACAGATGGAGATTTCTTTTCTGGACTATGATCAACTAATGGACTGAGAAATAGAGGATTATCAAAATAACAATAATGTGATCCAAAATCCTCAGATGAGAAAGATTCACAAGATGACAAAGAAGTCTTTGTTTCAGTCTTAACACCTGTGCTGGGAATCTTCAAATTTCCAGTTTTAGGTAACAAGTTTGGATATTCCTGTTTAATGAGTTCAATAAGCAGCTTCTTTTGTTCTGGATTTAATTCTGAAACATTTGTAGGGAATGAAACTATATCAGACTCATTGATAGGCTTAATTTCACTTTTGGGCTTTAAATCTTCATTTCCTTGGGTTTTGATGGCTTCAGAAGACTCTTCCTGAGAATTTTCTAAAGATAATTTCCCTTTTGAAAGTGAAGACTGACTAGGAAGAACTTTAGGTTTTCTTAGTATTTTTTCAGGATCTGGCACTGCTGCTACAGTCTTGAAATCTGGATTTTTCCTTGTTACTGGTATCTTATTTGATGGTGGAGGATTTTGAGGAATTTTAGGTCCTTTGCCTTCTTTTTTAGGAGCTAGAATTACCACAGAGGAGTCGCCAGGTGAATAATCACAGTCTTAGAAAATGTCCAAAATCTTTTTCACCATCAAGATCTAAATCTAAACTTGTCATTTCCCTAGGGAAGATATCTTCGTTTCTTCATCCCCGAAAACGACGCCAAAAATGTTAGTCCCCAAAGTTGCACTCGACTGTGAGAGGGCAAGCTAGGGCATCATTCATTTATTGCAAAGTATTTTTAAGGTTTTATGATTTTCTTTTTTGTAGAGTGGTTGAAAACTGGGTCAAGTTTACAGCATGACATGAAAATCAAGAATAAAACATAGTATATCCCACTGACTGAATAATAGGTAGATACATAGATGGATTAAACCAATTTAAGAAAAAGGAAAGTGAAGTCTTCAATATTTCAACTTCACAAGATTTTTTGTCTCAATATATTATAAAGAAACAAGGGTATCAAATTGACCTTATTACTTGAAAATTTATCTCTACAGCAAAATCTTCACTGTATAAATTAACATTCAAGAATCAAAAAGCATTGCAATCTGAATAATAAATTCAAGCATGAAGAATGAAATAATAGAGTAGAAAAAAGAAGGTCTAACCATCCATATGCCTTTGCTATTGAGTGTCAATTGAACATAAATGTCTTTTACAATAAGCTCCACAAAAAGTTTCTCATGGATCTCCAAATTTTCCACCCTCACCTGGTCTGTCTTTTGTCTATTTAAACTATCTATAAAACTTCTAGATCCTATTATCTAGAACAACTTTAAATGACTAGAATAAAAAAGTATCCAACTCCTAAAGTAATTCACTCAAAATGAGCTTCTACCCCCCAAAATAGTCCATAGCTCAACAACTTGATATAACAAATATTTCCAGCATTACATTTGACTCTACAAAATAGGGATTTTGTTTGACTTTGTAAAACAAATCGAAGTCTTAGCATTTCCCTGATCAAAACGAATAATTTTTTGCCATATCTCCTGGAGAACCTTTAAACAAAATTGTAACAAATATTCATGTTACCTTTAGGATAAAATCGCAGCAGTGGCTTTGGCGTTCTTCTTCTTGAGCTTCGTGGTTAGCACAACATTAGCCTTTTCCTTCTATAATTGTTTTATTGTTTTCTAAAATTCCTTAATCTTTTTCTTATTAGTTCTTATCTCAACCCTTAATCCTGAAAAATCTTTAGAAGGTGCAGTTTCATTAAGATTTAAGGTAACACTAGGTTCCTTGGCTTTAACCTGGTATTTTGAGATTAATTCTGAGCTATGTTCTTCTTTAGAACTTGATGGATCTAAAGCTCCAGGTACATCTAGTAAGTAATCTGAGTCTTCAAAGTAATCCTGTTTTTCTTCAGGGAATTCACTGATGCTTTTAGCCATCTCTTTAACTTTTTCTAATCTAGTGGAAGCTCTCATTACAGGGCCTATAGGTGGTGTGAGTATTCCCTTTCCTTTGCTGACAGATTTCTTGGGAAATGGGGTCTTTTTTGCTCTTTTCCTGGTACTTGTTTCAACATCCTCAAAATCATGTTCTATGATTATGGTGTTTTCTTCTTTGATTGACGGATTGAACATTGCCTTTGAATTCAGCCTATACTTATTAGTAACCCTGGTCGAATTTCTCCGAGGTTTCTGTGATACACACACACCTTTATCCTTTTTTCCTTTGATTGCAACGCTCCTTTTGCTGGTCGATGGCATTTCAGACTTGACTGTAGTTTGAGCAACGAGATTATTATCTGACTCTGTCTCTCCTTTAACATCTTCCTCAGGAAGAATTTCAATTTCAGGCTCCCATCTAGGTCTCTTACTTATGCTCTTCTTAGTTACCTTGATATCAGAAGACTCATCTTTCACAGGGTTTTCATCAGAAATATCTTGACTCTGTTTAATAGTTTTCCTTCCTCTGCCCTTTTTCTGCATATTGGATTGAGTGATAGGTTTTAAGGATTGTGTGAGCTAGTTCCAAGGCTTCTATAATTCGTTCAGGGTAGACATGACTAGGGTTTTAATCGGGACTTGATGGAACAAACTGCCTTTAGCATTAGTGGAAATTGGCTGCACTTTCTTGGACATTTTTGTCAAACTTTTAAGTAGAAAATAAGGAAGATTTAAAGGGTAATCATCATTTCGATGCATCCGTATTTTGATATGTTAGATGTAGACCAATGAAAACCTCCCTTCGCAGGTGATGTATCTGTGAATCACCACCAGAGCAGTGTGGCATTCAGTTCGAACCCAACTGCGAGGTATTCCCCTTCTCCAATCTGGATTCTGCTTATCTGGAAGGAGGAATTGATTTACAAATTCAGTAACCACATGCTCCTTCTTCCGCCATCTTTCCCCTCCAACCATGAGCCTACAAGCCTTTGCTATAGTCTGCTCTGCCACTAGCATCAACATCTTACCGATTTCGACCTCATGACCATTGAAGTTCAGAGCAAATTCCATGGAAACTTGCTCGTCATAACCTTGAAATGTGGTAAGGAACTCAAACCACCCGGCATCTATGAATATTTGGGCCATCTGAGGATAGGCTTCAAGAAGTTCGGCATCTTCTGGTTCTATTTTGGTGACTTGTCCACTCCTCTTTGGCGCCATTAAACTCAATTCTGCAACCATCGTCCTCGGGTTCCAAATTCACCACCTGCAATTGTTAGTGTATTCTGTTGCTTTGAATGGATACCTGCATTTCTCCTTGCAAGGATGAATTAAGCCAACTTGAATAGGTAACATATAATGATCATCAAGCAATATGTGATTTTGAAATGAACCCTGTGCGCGTGCATAGCAAATATATTCTGAAACTGTTGGATTTGGAAATGATTGCCAAGCTTTCGTGGGAGTACACGAACTCTCAATTCATGAATCATGTCATCATAACTAAATTGGGATGGTAGGTGCAAGTTATGGCATGATTATTTTGCGCTACAGGAATAGGCTTATTCCCGTAGCGTGTTTGACAACTTGAAATTTTAAAATTGAAACGACATAAAAGGAGACACTTCAATTTTAAACAATGTTTTTTCAAAAGCAAACTTAAATAAATCATCAAAGACTATAATGCAAACCATGACATTCCAAAATCTAAAAATGGAAAACAATTGAAAACGGAAAATGAGGAATGGGTAAGGAGGGTTTAGGACAAGGGTTTCTCACTAAAGCAAGACAAAATTAGAGACTAACAGCAGGTATGTTGTGACTTTCATATATCATCTTAAGCTTCTATTACACTTTGAAGGAGGCCCTGAAATTGATTTCCCATATTTTCTATGGATGAGTTTGAATAAAATGGTAAGAGGTGTTAAATCCATATCCATAACTGAGAAGACTAGCATTTACCATCAAGGTCTTATTAAAATACTAGTTTTATATGAACTTAGGAAACAAAGGATTAGTTGGAAAACCCTTATCACTCAACACCTTCCCACAGAAAAAAAACCTGTGGAAGAGACCCAACATGCTCCAAGGAAAAATAAGGAACCTCAAAAGAAAGAGGGCAAGAAGGATAAGACAACTCCACCATCATCTAGGGCAGCAGGCCAACACGAAAAAGCAGGGTCCTCTTCCACAGTCAACAAGACTTTTAAAAGCTCCGAATCAAAAGGTAAAAACAAACTAGTAGAGAAGACTTCAACAGTGGCAGTTGAGGAAAAGGGCCATCAGACAAAAATGATGAAGAAAGGGAAGCATAGCTTAGAAACTAGAAGTAAACAGGTTATGTCACAATCCCCTATCACCATTTCACAATTAGAAAAGAAGAAAAGGAAGCTTGTGAGAACCCCTGATCCAGTACCTCCTTGTAAAAGAAATACGAGGAGCATGGAAAAGAAGGGAAAAACAATCGTCAATCCTCATACATAGGGAGATCCAATTGATCTTACCTCCCCTTCTGACGAATTATCTATCCAATATGATATCCCTAGTTTGACCAAGGAATAAGCCACTATCACTTTATGTGGGATGAGGGAGGAAGTCAAGGAAAGAGCATACATCTAGCCAGCAACGATGGAAACAATAAAGGCCTTAACAAAAGAACAAATGAAAAAAAATATTGGGGAATTGCAAAACAAAATCAGGAACTCCAACAGGAAGTGAAGGAATACCAACTATTGGACAGGTATATTAAAAAGGAAAATGGGCAATTGAAAGCAACCAACCAACAACTTCAAGATGATCATGAAGAGACTTCTAACAAGATCAAGAAGGTATTATGACTCCTACAATACGTTAGGATCATCAAGAGGGAGCTGAAAGAAGAGGCCTCAACCATCAACATCATTGACCAACCAAAGTAAAGAACACAATCTCAAGTTTTGAAAAATTTTGGGTTTTGTTTTCAGTTGCATGAGGACATGTAATGATTTTGGCATGGGGGAATGTTGAGACCTGAAAATGACATCCCCATTACCCTATTATACTCCTTATCTATACCTTTTTGGCCTACCTAAGCTTGGGTGAATGACAAGAATGCTACCATTAGCCAGTGATAAGGTCATAAGGTAAAGTATGGTTAAGTCATACATTTTGTGGTTTATTGAGCTAGGGAATTAATGTTTCATGTACTAATGCTTCAATTTTCCATGTATAATATTTGATCTCTAGATAAATACAACCTTCCTGTACCATCTTAGCTATCCGGTACTCATGCATCAAGACTACCACTGTCTGAATCCGGTACTCGAACGCATCCAGTACTAAAATCTCATCTGTTGTGATCTGGTACCAATGGCCACGCACTGTTATGATCCGGTACCAACAGCCACACACTGTCATGATCCGTTACCACCTTTTGTGCATTGTCATGATCCGGTACCATCTACTTGTTATGATCCGGTACCAATATGGAAGAGCCTAATGCACTAAGTTAAGTTCCAGATCTCGCCTAAGCCAATTGGTGGACGTCTATTTTCTTTAGCAAGGCTATGATAATAATAGTTCATTGATTGCCTCATCCTCATGCACTTCGTGTCATGAGGATGAAGCTAAAGATGTAACCAAATGATTGAATTTAACAACTGATTGATTTGCAAATCACTTCACCTCCTTGTGTTTCACGATTAAGACTGTTAAATAGTTGTGGCAAGGATGGTAGAAGGGAATGAGAGCATATTACAAACATGTGAAGCAACGTGTGATAGTACAAAACATATTCTGAGTGAAGATTAATAGAAGAATGTCATTTATCTCCATATTCTGATTATCTATGATTGAGTATGAGTTAATTTGTTAACGAAAGTTTGATTTTATGTTCTGAAATGTGAGTGAGAGTAATGTGTGTGTTGAAAGCAAGCTTTCTGTAGACTTCAGTAGCTGACGTGTTGAAGTGGCAAGGGCCTACCGCCCAACAAAGGTCATCCTCTTCGTAGATTAGCATTAGCATTTGTTTTCAATAGTGTAAATGTTAAATTAGTTGAAGCTTTAACTCTGTTAGATGATAACTGTACAACTTAGACTAGGATTTCCATTATATAATTGCTTAGAGATCTTTACTTGCTCTATTTTTGCATATGCCATGTTTCTGTTCTCATGAATTTGATTTCCTTGAGTGATCATAGATGTTGGCAGCAATAGTCAAAACTATTTGGATAAGAACTAGTGAAGTTCATTGTGAACCACATCAAAACCAAAATATTGACTATTGAACTACCCATGCTATGCTTTGATGATTGATGTGTGATTTCCTTTCAGAAGTGTGGATTGCATAGTTAGTTTTCTAGGTCAGATAGCAGAGTTGATCTATCAAACCAACCCCATATCATACTTGCATGTGCCATAATGGAGTAGATAGCCTCTTTGTGAAAGACAACCAAAGTGCATTTCAGTTTGCTAGTTTGTTTTGTTTCCAGTATGCATAATCCAGCTTAGTTCTATACTCGTGACATTAGAAATTACCTTTCTTACTGGTGTCTTGTAAATCTGTTGATTACGAATCCTGGATTGATAATTAATGAGTGCATTATACTAAACATATAAGTATCACAACAGGGTCCAAGCATGATAGAAACAAACCTCTGAATTAGGAAGATAATCAGGCTCCATAACCAACAATATCCCACTTGGAGACTGATAAAACAAAATCCACTGTTGTTGTACATGTTGGACTATACTCCACCTTGGACCTGGAAAAATTCTCATCTTCACCTTCATGCTTGAAGACCAACTGAAACTAAGTAGGAACTCAGTTTCTCCCTAGTTACTCCCTTTGTTAACATGTATGCAAGATTCTGGCTAGTATGTATCTTTTCCAACTTCAAATGTCCATCTTCCAAGACAGATCGTATGAAATGGTACCTAAGTTGTATATGCTTAGTCTTTGAATGGAAGGTTGAGTTCTTTTCAATATGAATGTCACTCTCATTGTCACAGTGAAACCTCCTATTCTCCTACTTCTTTCCCAATTCCTCCATAAACCTCTGTAACCAAAGCATTTCTTTACAAGCCTCTATAGCAACAACATACTCTACTTTTGTTGTTGAAAGTGCAACAAACTTTTGTAGTTTTGAAATCCAACTTAATGTTGTTCCACCTAAAGTAAAAACATACCATGTGGTGCTCCTCCTGCTATCTTTATCACCTGCCATATCTAAATCAACATATCCCTTTAGAAAAATGTTTGAACCTCCAAAACATAATGCATGAGTAGAAGTACCTCTCAAATACATGACAATTCACTTTACTGCCTCCCAATTTTCTTTACCTGGATTGTTCATATACCTTCTCACAACTTCCACTGCATGTGCAATAGATGGTCTTGTGCAAACCATCGCATACATCAAGCTGCCAATTGTTGATGAATAAAGGACCTTGGACATGTATTATATCTCCTCTTGTTTCTTGGGACACATTTCCTTAGTTAATTTGAAATGACTGGCCTAAGGTGTACTAATTGGTTTTTCATTATGCATTCTAAACCTCTCCAACACTTTCTCTATGTACTCACCTTGAGACAATGTAAATTTGTGATTTTTCTTGTTGCTTGTTATTCTCATACCAAGGATTTTATTTGCATCACCCAAATCCTTCATCGCAAATGAATTAGCTAGTTTTTTCTTAAGCACATTTATATCCTACATATTAGACCCTACAACAAGCATGTCATCTACATACAATAGAAAGATAATATAGCTTCCATTTTCTAGCCTTTTAAAATAAACATAGTGATCAGAATGACATCTACTATAACCTTGTTCTGTCATAAACTCGTCAAAATTCAAATACCACTGCCTTGGATATTTCTTTAGGCCATACAAGCTCTTCTTCAACATGCATACTAAAATTTCCTTCCCATTGACCTCATACCCCTATGGCTACTGCATATAAATCTCTTCCTCCAAATCCCCATGGAGAAAAGTTGTTTTTACATTTAACAATTCAAGATGAAAATTGTCTATTGCAACAAGACTTAAAATAGTCTGAATTGAAGTAATCTTAACAACAGGAGAAAATATTTCATCAAAATGTATACCTTTCTTTTGTGCAAACCCCCTTACAACAAGTCTAGCCTTGTACCGCTTTTTTCCTCCATCTTCTTCCTTCAACTTGTAAACCCATTTATTCTGCATTGCTATTTTTTCCTGTAGGCAACTGAACCAAGTCCCAAGTCTAGTTATTTACCAAGGAATCTGTTTCCTCTTTCATGCTTTTCTCCCACTTATTCTTAGTGTCTACCTGCATTGTTTCTTCATAACACTCTAGTTCACTAGAATCAATCAACAATAAATAATATAATGAAGGAGAGTATCATTCAGGGAGTCTACTTAACCTAGTAGATCTTCTAACAACACTTGTAGGATTTTGAAGTACATGTTCCTCCTGTTGTTGTACATTTTTATTTTCTGGTACCTTTGAAATTTCTTTTTCAGTGATCTCATCAAGCACTGTGTATTCTGGTTTTTATTTTTCCCGTTTCTTTCCCTGCAACTTATCTTTGTACATGACCTTCTCATTGAATATGACATCTCTACTCCTAATGATTTTGTGATTTTCATAATCCCATAAGAGATAACCAAAATCATTAACACTGTATCCAATAAAGGTACACTGCTTGTATTTTTCCTCTAGCTTTGTTCTATTTTCTTTATCAATATGGACAAATGCTTCACAACCGAAAGTCTTCAAAAAATAATAGTTTAGCTTTTTACCTGTCCATTCCTCCTCTGGAATTCTACCATCCAAAGAGATTGAAGGTCCTATGTTTATTAAGTAAACAACAATATCTACAACATCTTCCTAGAACTATAAGGGAAACCCAACATGCAATCTCATACTCCTTGCATGCTCCATGATTGTCATGTTCATCCTTTCTGACACACCATTTCCTTGTGGTGTTCATGGAACTGTTTTCTCTCTACGAATTCCATGGTATGAAAAATAATCATAAAACTCTTTGCTGCAATATTCACCTTCATTTCTTGATCTGAGACACTTCAACCTTTTTCCTATTCCATTCTCAACCAAATCTTTCCATTTCTTAAAAGTATAAAAAAACATCAGTTTTTTGTTGAATGCAATAAACCTAAGTTTTTCTAGTTGCATCATCAATAAAACTAACATAGTAATGAGAGCCACCAAGAGATGATACCTGAGTTGGTCCACATACATCTGTATGCACAAGCTCTTACCTTTCACTCTTCTTTTCTTTTCCGACTCTAATAAATTTGACTCTCTTTTGTTTTCCATAAATACAATGCTCACAGAAATCCAAATCATTTTGTTTAAGATCTGGCAAACAAATTCTTTTGTGAAGTATCTGCATCCCCTTCTCACTCATGTGTCCAAGCATATGATGCCACAGTGTTGTATCCTTTCTTGTAGAATATAAAGAGATAGAAGAGTTAGTATTACCAGTACATAAATATAATTTACCTACCTTCTCTCCTTTTTCTATCACCAATGATCCTTTGGTGACCTTCCACACCTTATCTGTAAATATAGATATAAAACCTTCACTTTCCAACTGCCATGTTGAAATTATATTTTTCCTTAGATCTGGTACATGTATTACCTTTTTCAATAACCATTGGTTTTCATTCTTTTGATTTATTTTCACCTTACCCATTCCAACAATTTTTCATGGTGCATCATCACCCAAATGAACCTGTCCAAAATCACCTTAAACATAATCTAGAAAATGTTTCCTATGGGGTGTGGCATGAAATGAATCCCTTGAATATACTACCCAAGACTAAGAAATGTTATCTACAGAAAGAATCAAATCATCTTGTAACCCATCACCTGTTACATTTTCTTCTTATTTTTTCTCTTGTTGTCCATCTATTTGTTTCTTTGGAGCTCTACAGTCTTTCTTTAGATGTCCTTTCTTCCCACAATTCCAACACTCTATCTTTTCCAGAATAGATTTGGATCTGCCATTCCTAGAATTCCCACAGTTCCTTGAGCCCTTTCCAATATCCTTTTGTCTTCCCCTGTTCTCCACAGTCAACGCATTACCTGATGTCTCATCTGTGATTTTCTGTCGCATTTCCTCGCTAAGGATAACACCAACAACATCATCAAATTTTAGAGTGATTGAACTAGAGACAAAGTTACTTATAGCCATGACCAAGCCATTCCATCTTTCCGGTAATGAGCAAGATATTAGAAGAGCCCTGACCTCATCATCAAAGTCCACTTTTACAGAACTTAGC
This sequence comes from Picea engelmannii, assembly GCA_009831015.1. Classification (NCBI taxonomy): domain Eukaryota; kingdom Viridiplantae; phylum Streptophyta; class Pinopsida; order Pinales; family Pinaceae; genus Picea; species Picea engelmannii. The sequence goes on along the minus strand of ML777070.1, from coordinate 793,917 downwards.
TAATTAGTAACCGTATTAAATTCATTTAAATGATCTACAATAGACCCACCTTCTGACATCTTCATATTAAATAATCTCTTCATTAGAAATACCTTATTGGAAGTTGAGGGTTTTTCATGCAGTTTATGCATTGCATCCATCAACTCCTTCGTTGTATTTCTTTTGAAATATTGAAAGCCACCAACACTTCCAGGCTCAACCGTATCATTCCTAGTTCCTTTATGTCAAGAACCTCCCATTCTTCATCTTTCATGGCCGTCGACTTCTTTGCTATTCCACCCAATGGTAGGAATAGATCCTTCAGATATAAATAATCTTCCATCTGCATCTTCCATAACTGGTAGTTTGGCCGTTAAATTTCTCGACCCTAAACTTTCCATCTTCCTCCATTGCTCTCACTCGAACCAGGAACCCTCTTTTCCTGCGAGTTACCTTTTTATCTGATACCAGTTGTTAGAAAAACATGATCGCAGAGCAATAAACTAAAACAAATGCATAAATAAAACATAGAAGATACAAAATACAATAGAGACACAGATACATGTGGTTCACCCAGTGTGGCCTACGTCCACCAGAGAAATTTCTAGGTCCTTCCTTTTTATTATCCAGAAAAATGAAGGGATACAACCTACAACTCAACTGCAATAACTTCCTCTTCTTTCTCTCGTAGTATCCTCTCTCAGAATACAACATTCACAATAATACACAACCACAATACATTTCCCTCATAAGAGAGGGTTGTCTTCTAGGGAAAAAAACCCTAAAAAATAACTTCTACCATCATATCTGTGATCTTATAATGAATGGTCCAGATTGACTACGAAATTACAATATTTTACAAGGTAAGTTTTCCCAATTTTTCCCATTTCCCCCCTCGAATCCCCCACCTGGGGGGGTGGGGGGGGGATAAAAAAAATGTCGTTGCCCCCCCCAGTGGACCCCCCAGGCGACAGTTGTGGGGGGGAAATCCCCCTCACACCCCGCATTAGGGAATGGGGTCCAAGCACAGCTGAAACAAACCTCTGAATCAGGAAGATTATCAGGCTCCACAACCAACAAACAAGATGCAATATAAATCTGTATTTTCATTTTTGTTGAATAGAAAGTACCTTCTCTTCCTTGTTTGTAACCAAATTGTGATTGATATATTTAACCAGTTGGCTAGCTATCTTATGCAAAAAGTACCCCCCCATAGCCCTCTCTCATTTTCAATTTGTTTTGCAGATGCGGATAACCACATCTTTGAAATATACATACCAACATCATGAATTTCATGCAATTGATACAAAAATTCAGATGCCAATTCATACTAAAATGGTTCTAACATATCAACGTTGCCATTGTGCAAGAAAAAGAGGAAGTGATCTATCAAAGCATGGTGCAACTCAACTGAAGAGTAATGGAAATGAAATAGAACTTGTAGTGCATCAAACAAACAGTCCCCCACAGTGTATGAAAATGCACCAAATATGAAAAGATTGTTGTTAGTTAGTACTTGGTTGATGTTGGTATCTACAGTGGAGCATCCGTTCATTTGATAACTTTCAACATATTTTATTTCTGTCATCTTCTAATTTGTGTGTTCAAAATTATTTTTAAGTAATGTTTAGGATATTATGTAGGCAGGGAAGAAAGAATAGTGCAAATTCCACAATGCAAAGTTGTTTTGTTTTTCCCTTTCTTTGGTTTCTCTAGATTTGTCATCCTAAAGTTGAGAATTTCGTAGTCACAGTAATCTGTTCCTAGAGAGAAAAGAAATAACGGGTATGTAAGTACATCAAATTCACATTACGAAATAAAAAATATTACAATCGATTTTATTGTTATTTGGGAAGATTGAACGTTGTAGAAAAAATATATATATGAAGATGTCTTGAATACACAGGGAAAAGGTTATTCTAGGAAGCCTGGTACCTGGTGTCCCCGTACACTGGTGGGACAAGGTTCTAGACCTTGGTTCCCTTCCTTCATCGTATATAAGTGCGAGGAGGGAGAGGATGACATGGAAATGATGTTTCACGCCAATGTGCTTCCTGCAAACAAGCGTGTGGTCATAGCACTCGTTTTGGTGATGACATAAAGGATTAGGTGCTAAATTTAAAGGGGTTCCAGTCTCAGAGTCCGAGAACATGCAACCTGATGATTCCTTAGCAACCGCTCATGGCACAACGTTATAACACTTGGTCGTGTGGCACTATAAGGAAGGGACTTGAAGAGAGCAAAGGCTCTGACACAGACGTTCAAGCCTTTGATTCTGATGCATATGGTCCTATGAGTATGTTTTGTTTAGTGTCTCAGAATGCTTTCAATCATTGATCTAAGTGTGGACAAAGTGACTAGAACTCTGTGCATAAAAAGGGATTAGCACTAGTGGAGACTTGAAAACTTTAACATGAAACAAATTTCGAACCAGAGCTAGGTTATGAGCATGGTCATAGTCGTTGGAAAGATCTTGACAAGCAAAAGATGATGAAACCAAGGTTCCCTTCCCCACAAATAAATGAGGTAAATTGAGACATGTTGACAGTTTATGTAATTAGTTTTCTCCTCACATTTTATGCAAGAACGTTAAATCCATTATTCTCTTTTTATTTGGTTTTTCTTCATGGAACGAAAATCATTGCATAAGCATTCAACATAACCTTCACTACATGGTGCATTGTTTCATCTTCTTTTCCCTAGACTCTTTCCAATTTGAAGAAGGAAATTTTCACATCCATCATATTTTGTTTATCCCTATGACCTGGTTTAATCCATGGTGGACTTTGACAATGAACATCATTTTTTTTTTGTTACATCATGCCCTAGGGTGCAAAAAAATTCTTAGTGTATACACTGGGCTCTTTTTTTGTTAGAGTATAAATTACAAATTAAATTTTTTCAACAATAAAACACTGAGACATAAAGCCTGAGAAAACCTTTCCAAATGTCAAAAAATCAGTATTCAGTTTCTTTCATCTAATTTCATATTTGCACTTCAATACCACTCACTGGACCCAAGATGGTGAATGCAATATCTATATCACTATATATATATATGGAAAAATAATGCAAAGATGCATCTCACCTCTCCCTCACTTCTTGAAAGCCTCTTCCTTTTGCATGAAATACAATTGTCCTTTTGAAATCCAATAATGTGATTACAACACTTTTGATACCAAAATTATGGAAGTGAATAACAACAAATTTAGTTTAATTGTAAGAATAATGGAACAAGGATGTGAGTGATATTGAGTCTATATCTTTCAGGATTAATGTAAACATACATGAGGATTCCTTGCGATTTTAACTAGCAGCATGGATTGTGAACCATGGATTGGACTAGGATCTATTATTGTTTGCGTGTTCCACAAGACTTGCAACCCACACGATAATAATAAAATGTTCTTTATTATCACTTAAGCTTTGCACAGACCCATCCTGATACAGGTCTAGAAAAATATGCAGAAAAAACAACTTGAATTTTATTTTATTTTTAAAGCTATATTATATTATAAATGGGTCACCTTCAACTATCAAGGACAATCGTATAATTTCTAGTCTTAATTATGATTTATATGTACATAATTTTTATGTTGGAGTCAAATAATGAGAAGAATACGGCTAAATAACCATACACATTTTATAGTTTTTTAAATGTGTGAAGAATGATCCGACTTGGATTCGAAATAACACCTACTCCTTGCTATCTTAACTATGTAATACATGAGACATACCGATATTCACATTCACCTATTTAAATCCAACATCGTCGATCATCGATCCATGTACAGTATACCAAGTACCACTTGATAGTGCAATAAATATGACCTTATTCATTTTCGCACAACAATAAATTTTCCTCGTAGAAGTAATAAATATATTTTTGTAAGAAGCAAGAAGAATTAATGCATGCCACCATCATGTAAATTTAAATCCTGACCGTGGATTATATTGGCCCTGACGTATCGTGAATCTAGTGGGAAGTTGTATCCCAGTGCCCTAACACTCGATCTTTCGATCTCGATGTACTGACCTATCGACCCACCAATGCATTATTTATGTAAATGCAACTTGGTGGCTCAACAGCCTGACATCCCGATAATTGTAAAATTATTAATTCAATGTTTTTTAAATGATATGTGAATCGATTTAAAAGTTCAAACACGTGTTTTGAGGTGTCAGACTGTGATTAGACTGCCAAGGAACTGATTACATAGATTTGATCAACAATAAATATGAAGCAGAGGTATTAATGCACTTCGTCATCACCTTTGCAATAAGAGGTGAAAGTTGAAGGCCAATAATATGACGGAAAAAATATATTTTCATATTTATTTTAATTAAAATAAAAGTATTTTTGACACTTTCTTAGACATTAGAAATGGAGAAAAAATTTAAAAACAATACAAAAACTAATACTCATTCAACATTATATGGAATGATATAGTCCCTTCAGTAGAAACTAATTATACATTATTACAAATTTAAATATTTTATACTTACTTTAATTATTACATTAAAACATTTATAAAAAATAAGTATAAACAACTTTACTCTTAATTTCTCTTATTGTTTTTACATTACGTACGTTCGTTCTCAACTTTTCCAATACAAAATTTCTCCATATATTAATATATGATGTTCTCACAATACAAGCATGTCTTACAAAGATAACCCCCCTCCAAAAAAAAGTAACTGTGGGCAACACAATATAACACGAAGTCCAAAAAGTGGTAAAAGAAAACCACCAAAAGCGATACAACCCTCCCCAAAATATGATACATTGAGGATTAAAGACTAAGGCTACATCCCTCCTCAGCAAATACTATCCAAAAAAATTACATAGATATCTGATATGGATATAGTATCAAAAAACATCAACAGATAGTATCAAGTAGATAGAAACAGACCACCAAGAGTGACGTTCATGGATAGAAACATAAAGAAAGTGGGGGGGCCTCGTGGCCATCTTTCCATTTGTTGAAATGTATCTTTCCTTCCGGTACCTGACGAGATAACTTTGATAGAGAATCTACCTCCATATTCTCTTCCTTGTATATATGATCAAACTTGATATTAGTGAAAAGAGGAGTGAGTTCTCTAATCTTGGTCATCCAGCCCATAATATTGGTAACTGGTAAGCTACAGTTGTGGTTTATCCAGTCTATAACAACCTTTGAATCCCCCAGAACATGTAAATGTGTAATATTTAACCGATGTGTTAAGATTAATGATTCCCACAAACCCAACAGTCCTGCCCTAGTTTTTGTGCCTTACCCGCAATTTAATGTCCATCTAAAGGTAGTATTACCTATATTCTTTAGTAAACCCCCAACACCACTTAATAACCCATTTTTTTGTGCTGCTCCATCGAACCAACAGACAGATTCCATAATAAAGTCTGGAGTCTTCTTAATCCAATTATGAGTCCTTTTCAAGACTTAACAGCTAGTCATCATCCCATGGATTTGAATACTAACTCTTTGTGTTGAGGGAGAACAACTATCAAAAATACATTTGTTTCTTTCCAACCACAAATACCAATAAACAATTATTGGTAAGGATTTAAAAACTTTTTCCACTTTTAACCAGTTTTCTAAGCAGTTGTTTAAGGAAGAGACTCCCCATATTGTAGAAAGATTATGTGTATAATGTAAGTTTTTCCACAGATTTAAAGTGAAAGGACAAGCTAAGAACAGATGTGAAATGGACTCCTCATCCCTGAAAGATAGTGAACAAATATTCGGGCCAACCCAACCTCTTTTATGTAAAGAGTCCCAAATAATAATTTTATGTTCCAGAACTAACCAAAAGAACGGTTTTATTTTGTATGTCAGGTCCTAGGTCCATAACTGTCTACACCAAGAAGAGGTCTGTTGTGGCCATAATTTTTTTGCTAAATCATTGTAAACATTTTTTGTCGATAGGAGTCCTGACTGATCTCCACTTCTCCATAATAAAATATCTTCACCCGGGCACAACTAAACACCTGAACTGATAAGTTCCCTTATGTAATTTTTCCATCCCAAAGTTATGTTTTCGGTGAGTCCCAAATCCTCACTGGACCTCAATTGATCGATGACATACCCCCAGGATGATTGAGCCTTCGCTTGATACAAATAGTGAATATTTTAATTTTTTAACACCAATAAAAATCTCCTGAGAAAGTATAGAAGCATTTCCAATGCCTAGAATTTTGTCAAGTCCAATGAGGATCGAACAACCATTTCCAGGCTTCCAAGTCAGCTAGTGAGTAATGAGGGGAAAATATTTCATCAATTTTTTCCATAAGTGAGAGGCCAAAGGTTGTGTGACAAGAGATGATCTAAGCTAAGTAGCCACATAAGTGTAAGGGAGATATTTATCTTTGATCACCCGATGCCAGATCCCGTCCTCCATTAAGACTCTCCATAGTGAGTTTGTTGCTAGCACCCGATTAAATAAGAAAATATTCTTGAGGCCCCAGCCTCCCAATAGTTTTGGTTTGGCAATTTGAACCTAGCTGCAAAGGTATATACCTTTTTCTTCACCCCTCCGTCCAGAGAAAGTCATATATCATCTTGTGGATCTTTGAAAGAACCGCAATTGGAACCGTTGCAAGTGCCATCCAAAAAATTGACTAGGATTCCAATACCACCTTCACTAAAATGCAATGACCACCCAAGGTTAACCAGTGGTTACACCAATGCTTTATCCATTTTTCGAACTCTATAAGTAGCCATCTCTAGTATTCAACAAAATGTTTTCTCTGCTTTAATGAAATATCCCAGGTACTTAAATCCTGATGCCAATTCCATGAAATTGAAAGTAAATAAGTCCTTATAACTTGCCAAATCAGCATATTCAAGCCCCGCATGATGAAAAGTAGATTTACTATGATTGATTTTTAGTCCCGAGCTACTACAGAATTGTTCTAGAATATTCTTTTCCAATAGCCATTCTCCAGCAGAGGCCTTTGTCATGATGAGCACTTCATCGACAAAAATAAGGTGTAAAATTTTTACAACTCTAGAAACCTTTACTCCTGTCAAATTACCCAACTCTTGACCCTGTTTCAATAAAATTCTAAGACTCTCCATAATAAGTATAAATAATAAAGGCGAGAGTGGACAACCTTGACGCAGACCACGTTCATTGTTGAAGAAAGCCGAAGCCTCCCCATTTATCAACACCGCAAAGGATGCACTGGTCACGCAACTCATAATCCAAGAACTATAAGTAGCACTAAAGCCGCTTTGTGCCAAGATTAAACAAAGGAAATACCAACTAACACAATCATAAGCCTTTTTCAAATGCAGTTTTAATATTAGGGCCTTTTATTTTTTTGATTTGATGCTATGCATACATTCATGCGCCATCCCTATGACATCCAAAATTTGTCTACCCTTCAAGAAACCCAATTGTTCTGCTGACAGAGCCCTCGAGAGAATGGGTTTAATTCTGTTGGCGATCACTTTGGAAATTATTTTATAACAAAGATTACAAAGCACAATGGGTCTAAAATCCCCAAAGTTCCGAGGAGAGTTCTCCTTAGGAATCAATGCCATAAAAGTCGATTTTAATGATCTTTGAATCTTACCTCGGATCCTGGAGTCTTCAACCAGATCTAATAAATCATCACCAACCAAATCGAAATAAAGGGTAAAAAACTCAACAATCCAGTCGTCCGGGCCTAGAATTTTGTCTTTTGCAAAAAGACTTAAAATATCCCAAATCTCATGTTTAGTAACAGGTCTGTCTAAAAGTACATTATCTTCCTTAGTCACAAAATGTTGATACAGTCTGGCTAAATTGACTTGTTCCATCGGATCCCTGGGACCATCAACAACATATAGTTGTTTAAAATATATAGAGGCCTCTCCTTTGATCTCCTCCTGTCCTCTAATCGTCTGACCATTTTCATCATCTATCTCCCAAATATGCTTCTGATTTCTTCCGGCACTAGAAAACATGTGAAAATATTTTGTATTACAGTCACCACATTTTAGCCAAGTGGCATGACTCTTTTGTCACCAATATTCCTCTTCAGTTTTAAGAATATCGTTTCACTCTAATTCCAAGGTTTTCAAGTGTGATTCAGTAGCAATATCTAAGCCATCCCTAGACAGACATGTATATCATCGACTTAGTCCTCGTCCAGAGATTCCAGTTTGTGAATATTTTCGTGCCAATTATGCCTCGCCCAAGATTTAATTCGATACTTTAAAGTCTTCAATTTCCAGAAAATTTTGTGTTGTATGTCCAATTCCTCCAGAAAGGAAGTATCCCCCCAAACATCTTTCACGATCGAAGAAAAATTAGTCTCCAATAACCAAGTTGGATTTAACTTAAACGGATAGGCCACCTATACTTGAGTTAAATCAAATTGCACTATCACAGGTGCATGATCAGATATGAAGGGGAACTCAACCTAGGAATGATACCTCCCAACAACAGACAATAGACTTTTCGCAACTAGAATGTGATCCAATATTTTAGCAATACTTGTGCCCCCAACTCTGCCATTTCTCCAAGTAGGAACCAAAACATCCAGAGCCAAGTCAACCAGCAACAGATCCTTGATCAGTTCGATAAAATAGTTTGCATGTCTATACAGGTGTGTCCCTGACCCCCATACTTCATCTGCACCTGTGGTAAAGTTCAAATCTCCTACAAGTATCAATTTTTTAGCAACTAACAATCCTTTTGACACCAAATGATCCCAAAATAAAAGTCTGTCATTACAAGGGTCGTAAACATTAATAAAATTGATAAATCGGTGATTTTCTAAGGATATGTCCAAAAGAAAAATGCCCCCACCACACAGTGTAGGGTCCAGTGTGAAATTGTTAGGATCCCAAGTCACCAAGAGACCACTCGAGGTGCCAATCAAGCTAACAACACACACATACCAGCTAGGTACAATTTTTTGCATAAATAGACGAGCCTTGTCCTCAGCAACAAGTGTCTCTTGTAAAAAGATAATGTCAAGTTTGAATTTAGTGATTAATCTACGCATGGAGGCAAATTTTAGGGAGCCTCCACCCCTCTAACATTTAGAGAGAGAAGTATCATATTCTAGCCCATGTAAGGGATTTTAATCCTCTAAGCACCCCAGTGTCTGAAACAGAAGTAGTAGTAGCATCAGGTGTAATGAGAAGGAGAGTGGCTTTCTTTCGCGCACTCCCCATATTAATAGGCGAGGTATCAAAACCCAAGCCTCTCGACCAAGCATAGTTGGACACAACCCACCCACTACCTTCCCCTAGTTTGCAAGACAAGTCTATAGATAAGGGTGGAGAGATAACAGAGTTTCCTTGAAAAGTTACGAGGGGAACAAGGTCTCCCACCTCACGAAGAAGAGGCACCAAAGTATCCAAAGTTTCCACCAGAGTATAGTCATCAGGTTCTTCCTCTCTAAAACCTGAGAGTATAGGAGTTTTCTTTACCTCTGAGTGTGCAAAATAAACAGTAGTGTGTGGTCTCGTCCCAAGAAGATTACTTGTATCCTGGGAGGAAATCCTAGACACCTCCTGCGAAAGAGAAATAATAGGTTTAACTGTCTGTGTCTTATCTCTCGAGTGACTAGGAACACATGAGTATAAGTCTAAAGAGTCTAACTTAGAGGTTGGATCGGATAGGGAGGACTATACAAGAAAACCATTCTTCAGACAGGAAGCATCCAGAACTAACTTTTCCAGGTAGGTCAACAAATGAAACAAAACAGGACAAATAATTTTGAGTTTACTTGTAAGTGTTTCAGTATCTGAGGAAGATGGATAGTCCTACGTCCTGAACAAAGGTGAGTCGCAACCCATGGAACCCGCAATAGGTGAATCAAATCTATGATTTTTTTGAGGAAAAAAATATTTCGACTACTCCTCATCCACGATGCCCTGACAGGAGTTTCTTAAGTGACCAGTCTTACGACATAGTGTGAAGTGAAAGGGGAGGCCCAAGTAATCCATCCTCTGTGAGTAAAGCTAGTCTCTCCACTGAATGTCAAGGGTCTCCAACAACCTGAGTGAATATCCACCTCCACTAAAATTCTGCCCATTTTTTTTGTCAGGAGCACCCAACGCTTGTTCATTTACATCAATAAACCGACCAATAGAGTTTCCAATCACCATAAGATCCTTTAAACTCCAAAAATTCAACGGGAGACTAGGTAAGAGAACCCACAAGTGTCTAAATTGAAAATATTCATGTGTAGGATCGAAGGATATCCTCCAACATTTTAACATGATACTACCACCATCATATAGCCACAGTCCCTCTAATATCTTTGCGGCATCCTCCGACGAATGAAAATTGAAACCAAGCCAGCCGCGCGGGAGGTAAAATACCTCTGGGACATATCCCAGAATAGGAAGCCAATGGGTCTTTACCTAGCTATAAAGAGTGTAGTACATCTGTGACGGTATGAAAACCACCCAAATAGATCATTCAAAGGTAAAGTAGTCGCTTCCTCTAGACGCAGGTGATCCCCTAAATTCATTTTTCTTCTCGACCGGTTAGGAGGCTACAGTTTCTTGGCGAAAGGTCTCTGAGAGCCCGACTTTGTAGTTTTTCTCACAGGATGACCAGTAGACTGAGTAAATCCACCAACAGAGCTTGGACCAGAAATACTAACCACAGAGTGAACAATAGGAGCAGGAGCTCTAAAACCCAGAGAACTAACAAAGGGTGGTGGAACAATGCGATGTGTAAGAGAAGGGTTCGAAAGAGGTGACGGTATCTAGGGTAATAAATTCCCATTAGTGTGTAGCTTCAGGTTTAAATGCATTGGAGGTGGGTTGAAGAGGCCCGCCCTCTCCCAGGCCTCCTCGTCAACCACACTCATGAGTGCACTGACGATATCCTCTGTCATCTGAGCACACTAGTAACCAAACCGTTGTTATATTTTCAAATGCGAAAACACATATATCATATAAGACAATCAATATATATGCAGACAAGAAACACAACGATTTATGTGGTTCACCCAAATGTTGGGCTATGTCCACCAAGCATAGGTATCAGTTGTCTTATTATTCATATTAAGGAGATTACAACAGGCTCACACTCTCATCTCACACTCCTCATCTTTGCCTCTACGGGCTTACATAAATTTATATACATTACACAGGAAAACTGATTATTAAATGCAATCTCATCCATATTCTAACTTGGTCGTATTGGTTACAACCAATGCTGGATTATAGGATCTGAAATACTAATCATGGAAGAATTCATTGTCACCAGTTTCCAACAATCTCCACCTTGACAAAAATTAAGATGATACCTTTCTCTTTCTTTGTTCATCACCTTTTCTGCAAGCCAAGAGAATCCAAGCACCATCGTAGCTTCTCTAACAATACTGGTTTTGTGAACATGTCTGCGCAGATCTCTTTTGTATGTACTTTCTCAAGAGAGACTCCACGTTCATCAATGACATGTCTTACAAAATGGCACTTGATAGGTATAATTTTGTTTTACTGTGATAGGCTGGATTCTTAGCCAAGTGAATAGCACTTTGACTATCACAAAGTAACTTTACTTTGTCCTGCATCCTTCCAAACTCACCAAAAAAACCTTTCAACCAAAATGCCTCTTTGCAAGCATGTGAAGCATCTATGTATTCTGCTTCTATAGTGGATAAAGCAACAATGTTCTATAGCTTTGACATCCAACTAATAGATCCACCTGCAAGAGTAAATACATACCCTGAAGTCGACCTTCTCTTGTCCAGATCACCTGTAAAATCAGAATCAACATATCCACAGACTAATTCACAACCATTGTTATAGGTGATACAGTAATCACTTGTGTCCCTTAGATACTCAAGCACCCATTTCACTGTTGCCCAGTGCTCTTTACCTTAATTTTCCATATACCTGCTGACAACCCCAGCTTCATATGAAATGCTTGGCCTTGTACTAACCATCACATACATTAAACTTCCTACTGCATTAGCATATGGTATTCGAAACATATATTCCTACTGCGTTAGCATATACTTAAAGAAACTAATGAAACAAAATCATCATACCTTCTTGGAGGATTTTTGACCCGCGTAGATCTCCTGAGGGAAGTTTGTGGCTCATCCACATTATGTTGATTGTTATCAGCAACCATGTATTCCTCTATAGGAAACTCTTCATGAACATCTTCAGAAACTTGTTCATGTTCACTTTCATCTGTATTTGAACTGGTTTGAAACTGAGTCTATTGATACTTAGGTACTTCTTCATGTTTCATTTGAATATCTACATCTGATTTGATGAGAGATGATTCATAAAATATTACATCTCTGTTAATGGTGATCTTGTGGGCAGTAGGGTCCCACAACTTGTACCCCTTAATACCATCACCATATCCAACAAAGATAAGACTTTTTTATTTTGGATCTAATTTAGAACGCTGATGTTTTGGAATTAGAGCATAGGCTCCATAGCCAAAAAATTTAAGATTAGAATAATTACAAGGGTGACCTTTCCATACTTCTTCAGGAATATTTCACTCTATTGTTGTTGATGGTGATTGATTCACCAGATAACAAGTTGTAGTTACTACTTTTTCCCATAGTTCCTGCTGCAAATTGGCGTTACTAAGCATACTCCTTGCTCTCTCTAGAAGAGTCATGTTCATGCATTCAGTAACTCCATTTTTTTGAGGCGTATAGGCAATGGTTTTATGCCTATCAATCCCAAACTCCTTGCAATAGTTTTCAAATTCCATTGATGTAAATTCACCACCATTATCATTTCTTAAACATTTAATGGATCTACCAGTGCTCGTTTCCACTAAAGCTCTAAACTGCTTGAAAACTGTAAATACATCAACCTTACTTTTCAACATATAGATCCACACCTTCCTAGAGAAATCATCTATAAAAGTAACAAAGTATGATGATCCTCCATATGAAATAGTAGGGGATGGTCCCCAAACATCAGAATGGATATAATCAAGGATTCCTTCACTGGTGTGTCTTCCGATTTTAAATCTCTTCCTATTCTGTTTTCCATAAATACAATGCTTGCAAAAATCTAACTTTAAAGACTTTAGACTAGGAAGTAACTTGTGATCGGATAATACCTTCAATCCTTGTTCACTCATATGGCCCAACCGTTGATTCCATATTCGAACATAATCACTGTCTTTCTTAGATACCGTTGTCGCATGATCTGACTTAGATCTTCCTTCTAACAGAAACAGGTTACCAACCTTCTTCGCTTTCATAACCGGTAGGATTCCTTTGTAGACTTTCATAACTCCACCTTGAACAATACACTTATATCCTCCAGTGTCTAAGACTCCCAAAGAAATTAGGTTATTCCTAAGATCAAGTACATGTCTCACATCAGTTAGTATTTTAACAGTTCCATCAAACATCTTAATTCGAATGCTATCAATTTCCACAACTTTACACGAGATATCATTTCCCATGTAAACTATTCCATCATCTACAAACTGATAAGTAATAAACCAGTGTCTATGAAGACACATGTGATTTGAAGCACCAAAATCTAATAACCATCGTTGATCATGACGTGAACCAATACTAATTGATACAACTTCATCAGTCATACCTAAACCTATTGTTGAACTTGTTTCGGTTGCATTTGCTTCCTTTGTCTCTTTTGGAGGGTCTTATTTGGAGGCTTGTTGTTGCTTCCAATAGTCCCTCTTCAGGTGTCTAGATTTTCCACAAAACCAACACTTAAGCTTGCTCTTTTTTCCCTTTGACTTTCACCGAGAGAAATCCCTCTAACCGTGTCCTCTTTCTTTAGGTCTTCCTCTAATCACCATCGCCTCAGATGTAGAGGTTTCTGAATTGGATTTCTTCCTTGTTTCCTCAGACAGTAAAGCTTCAACAATATCATCAAACTCAATAGTTTCTGTTGAACTGAAACAAATAGAGCTAACAAAATGATCCCATGACGTGGGAAAAGAACACAATAATGTAATTGCCTTATCTTTAGATTCGAATTTCACTCCCGTGCTATCCAACTGGACTAACAGAGTATTAAAAGTATTTAAATGATTAGCTACCTTCGTACCTTTCTTCATGCGGAAACTATACAATTGTCTTTTCAGGAAGATCCTGTTCATCAAGGATTTCGTCATGTACAAGCTTTCTAGCTTCGTCCACAAATTGACTGTTGTCTTCTCTGAGACAATATTGAACAGAACATAGTCGGCCAAACACAGGCATATGGCACTCAATGCTCTCTCATCCATCTCATCCCAATCATCATCTGTTATGGTCACGGGTTGCTTTGTTTTTCCCAAAAGCACATTCACCATGCCTTGTTGCACGAGCAGATCATGCATCTTAACCTTCCATATCTCGAAATTTTTCTTGCCATTGAACTTCTCAATTTTGAGCTTAGCACTCTGCGTCTTTGCATTAGAGTAAACATTCCAAAAAACACCACTGCTTATGATAACCAAGGCCCTTTGAAAAAATAATGTAGAGGAATAATGGTTTCAACCTTACAAGGTTTAATAAAAAATCCTTTTACTAACCTTTCCTTTTCCTCACCTTTCATTAAAAAATAAATTAAAATTCACCTTAAAAAAAAATAATAATAAAAGATTCACTTTTACTTTAATTCCTCCATCCTTTTCATATTATATTTAAATCCAAATATAATAAACCTTTAACATCCTCCACGTGAATTGATTTTCTCACGATTTAAAAAAATGAAATTCAATTCTTCATACCTTAACGTTTTTCAAAAAAATTCTAAATTTGTCGCACATCCCTCTTGTGTGCCCTGCGACGTGCTAGTGAGGGTCGTCGCACCTCCCTATGCAGCCAGGTTGTGACGATCTTCAATGTGCTTCAATGGTTCATCATCCCTCTTGATACAACCAGGGTGTGACGAGATAAGAAATTATTTTTGAGTTTCGTAAGTCCGACTAGTGGGTTGTCGCACCTTCCAAGAGGAGGTCCTTGCGATGATATGGAAATCAACGCATTTTACACAGGTTTCATTCCTGCAGCTTTTCCAAGAATTTGACACCCTCGACACCCTCTCCTTCGACCAACTCTGATACCACTTGTTATATTTGCAAATGTGGAAACACAAATATCATATAATACAATCTATATATACGCAGACAATAAACACAACGATTTACGTGGTTCACCCAAATGTTGGGCTACGTCCACCAAGAATAGGTATTGGTTGTCTTATTATTTAGATCAAGGAGATTACAGTAGGCTCACACTCTCATCTCACACTCCTCATATCGGCCTCTATGAGTTTACATAAATTTAAATACATTACACAGGAAAACTGATTATTAAATGCAATCTCATCCATATTCTAACTTGGTCGTATTGGTTACAACCAAAGCTAGATTATAGGATCTTAAATCCTAATCATGGAAGAATTTTTTGTCACCAGTTTCCAACAACCACCACGCCACCTAGCTCCCATAGTAAAGGCTCCTTGGGGGTGATTACCAACGTAGCCACAGGTTCAGTGTAGAGGAAAGAGCGTATAGTTAAACAATTATGGCAGTCAGAAGTGGAGGAAAAGAAATAAACGACTCTGTCAAATCCAGAGTAAGTGGAAAAGCATAAAATAAATAAAAAATGACACCTCCAACTAATGGCATCCGGGCCCAGACAAGTAGAGAAGGTGCCAGACTACCCGCAAGTTCCTCCAAAAAATAACAAACACTAGATATTGGAGGACCAACCATCGTAGCAAACAAAAACCCCGGTAAAAATGGTCAACGATTAAATACCACAATAAAGGAGCTCAAACCTATAAACCCCCCGACACCATTAGAGGCCATTCGAAGGTGTTTCAGGTTTTCGAAATTCCATTCCCACCTAGTCCAAAAATTCAACCCTTTTAATCATCTTCTTAAATCCTCAACCCATTATCATTTTCATCTTTTCATTTCAAGAATATTTTTCTTTCGGTAACTATCCAAGAAACAATTTTCACTTCCGTTCGTTCTCAACTTTACAAAACCAAGAAATGACTAAAGTCATAAAATAGTTATAGTTGTGTGACAATTACCAACTAACGTGACTTATTACATTCATACGGTGAAAAAATAATGACTCCAGTCCCATGGTGGCCCCACTTATCCAACTTTTAAGCGATGAAGTAAATAGTCATCCACCACTCATGCGGTGGTTTCCATGAATTCAACACATGAAAACGAAGGGTGTAGGCTAAAGGCGAAACAAAACCGACCTTTTCCGACCATCCTTTCACGGTGTCCCAACTCCCGTCGCCGATCAACTCTGCCCTCCGACCGCCTACCCATCCATACGCCCCATCCCCTCTACCACCTCCGCCCATCTACCACCATCCATACATCATCCACACCCATGCCCTCCGGCCCATCTACCACCATCCATATCCACGCCCATCATGCACATCCATTCAAATCCAAAGCCTGCCATCAATTCACCACCTATCATTCCCGCTAATTAATTTATCATTCGAGGAAGTGGTGCGCTTCAGACTACGCAGCAGGGCTTCGATATAGCCATTTTTGAAAAGGGGCAGAGCGTGTTCAATTGTGAGAGGAGCGTGTGGAGTGGGCAGCCTGGACCTAAACCTATGCTAATGAATTGTATATGCCAGTTGGTCGATCGATTAACAAATGCAAATTTTGTGCAGAGTAACTGTCAGCAGTTCCCTTGCAAAAGATGGCGACAGGGCAACTTTTCTCTCGCTCAACTCAAGCATTATTTTACAATTACAAGCAACTTCCTATTCAGCGCATGATAGACTTTGACTTTCTCTGCGGTTAGTTGCTTATTGCTTCTTCAATGGTTTATTACTTCCTTACATGATTGCACAAAACATTTGATTCAATTTCATCTTAATTTAGTTATAGTATGGTGGAGGATAGCTGAGGTCAGTTTTGTTTACATTTCAGGTAGAGAGATACCGTCTGTTGCTGGAATCATCAATCCTAGTTCTGAAGGATTTCAGAAACTGTTCTTTGGGCAAGAAGAAATTGCCATACCTGTTCATTCAGCGTGAGTCTCTTCTCTTATTCCGCAGCAAGTATTCTATGGGAGTTTTGCTTCAAATTATTTGAATTTAAAATCTTCAATGTTTTTATAACACTTTTGTGCATATTTTACAGTATTGAGGCTGCATGCAAAGCTCATCCAACAGCTGATGTCTTCATCAATTTTGTATCATTTAGAAGGTACCTTTAAGAAGTTCTACCGTGGGTTTGATTTTATTCTTACAAATTCTTCGTCTTAAGATATGGAAGATATGAGAAAGGAATATTATCTCTTCCAGTAGATATCTCTTGTTCTTCTAGACTTTACCATTATAGTTTATGCTAGTTATATTCTCAACAGTCTTCATTTGAATCCTCTTCCATATCTATTGCTTGCTAATATGTAAAGAAAATGCATTATGTCTGTGCAGTGCATTTGCTTCCTCCATGTCTGCTCTCAAGCATCCAACAATCAGAGTAGTAGCTATAATAGTAGAAGGTGTCCTGGAAGGAGATACTAAATAGTTGATTGCTTATGCTTGAGCTAATAATAAGGTAAAAACAATTTTCATTAACGTTTTCTTCCTGATGGTTTTTCTTTATCTTGTGTGCCAAGTACATACAGATTGGTTGTTTAAGACGGGACAAGGGAAAATAAGGGATGGTTGTCACTTAGTTTTCTTTTTAAAGGTTGCTAAAGAACAGACTTAGAGTTACTCTTTTCCCAATTAATGTTGAATACTTCAAAAATCTACTGCAGGTTATAATTGGGCCTGCCACTGTAGCTGGCATTCAGGCTGGAACATTCAAAATTGGTGATACAGCTGGCATGATTGACAACATTATTCAGTGCAAGCTGTACAAGCCAGGATCTGTTGGCTTTGTTTCTAAATCTATAATTATCCTAAGCTCCCTCTTAGGATGGAGTTACCTTAAGCAATACTCTGCTAAATTTGACACGACATAGTTTTCAGTTACATTGATTGCTTTTGATCATCTACATGCATCAATTAAGCCATTTCTTCCTTTTGGAATTATTTTGTTGTCTTTGAATGTTCTTAGCTTTATTTCATTGGTCAAATTGTTTTTTGTTTAGGCATTGCTGATATTAGTTGCCTGCAGGGGGGATGTCAAATGAACTCTACAATACTGTTGCACGTGTAACCGATGGGATATATGAAGGTAATTGATATTTATCATGGTTGTCATTAGCTAACTATTTGAAAACCTTTTTTTCTGCATAGATTCTAGTGTCTACTAGCATCCATATTATTCACATGCCTTGGAAACCTTACACTTCTGTAGGTATTGCAATTGGTGGGGATGTGTTTCCTGGTTCAACATTGTCTGATCATGTCCTGCGTTTTAACAATATTCCACAGGTAAAATTTAGAGTACAGTAAGGTACCTTGCADATAACTTTATRGTCATCTTTGTAYGTTCATATCCYTTTGTCYATTCATATCCATATTTAGGGRTTTTACTTGGTATCTTGTCTCHTGCAATGCACTTAAGTKCYTTGTTTCTTTGTTGTTAATATTACAAAGAAGAAGAGCAAATTTGGAAGTGCCATACTTTCCCTTTTATTATCACATTGCAAATCTGAGCTGTATTGAAGAAACATGCACATAAAATACTGAGCAAATAGTTGCAATTAACTGCCTCAGGCTAAAATGATGGTTGTGCTTGGGGAACTCGGTGGTAGAGATGAGTATTCTCTAGTTGAAGCCTTAAAACAGGGGAAGGTGCAAAAGCCAGTTGTTGCTTGGGTTAGCGACACTTGTGCACGCCTCTTTAAGTCCGAAGTACAATTTGGTCATGCTGTAAGGCACTATTCCCATTGTTTCCTGTTCATATTTTATAGTGAAGTGTAGAAGAAAGAATATCAACACTTTCAAATTTGACAATTATGTTTTTCTA
>ML777070.1:711185-724170 GCA_009831015.1 Picea engelmannii | reverse complement strand
TTAAGTCATGTTTATGAGCATGCATGTTCCATTGTCTATAAGCCTATCCTATCTTCTATATCTATGCTATAACTATGCTATAATTATAACAAAAATTGAAATGGATAACACTAATTCCAAATATTTTCCTACAGAGGTGATGATTGAAGAATTTTATAAAAACTAAGGAAAAGAATTGCACCATGCAAAGTTATTATAGGAAGCCAGTCCTCCAAATTTGACTCTAGTTCAATAGGAGTGCATGGGTGCCTCTTGCTTCCCTATTTTATTCTATATTCTCTAGGTCCTCTTCAACAACTTCCTCAATCTGTGACCATCCCTTGGTTCTTAGACACAATTATCCTCTTTTACTATCTCAATGCCCTAAATGAGATTAATCAGACCATCATACCTATAGTCCAAATCATTGAGCCTTTGTAAAATTGCATCTTTATGGTACCCTTCATTATCGGACTAATCGGTAAGTGCGGACACAAACAAATCTCCCTAACTTCCACACGAAGCTAGAACAAAACAAGACAGAATACACACTTCACCTTAGACTTCATGGTCATATAAACTAGTTTAGAGAAGTACAAGTGACATACATTTTAAACCATGCTTGATCCTCATTAGTGTCATCCTTGTAGCTCCTTGTTTGAGTTTACGGGATGGTGAACATTTTTTAAGAAGCACAAACCAACAAAGAGAGAGAAAACAAAGATATATATATATATATATATATATATATATATATATTCCAATGAATTCTATGTATAAGATCAAGGAGTTATACAATAAAAGTTAAGACACCTTTATAGGGAAGAAATGTATTGCTGCATTATATTAAATGGAAAGTGGAGAATACAACCCATGCCTTGATGTTGCAAGGTCCCTTTCAATGGGTCTTTGATCCAACACACACACCTTTGCTCCAATGCGTTTGATGAAGAAGATCCACAATCTGACTTAGAGGACTAAAGAAAAGCTCTCAAGTATAATATGTAGTAGAAATATTCATGCATATGCAATCTCCTACAAACCTTAGCCTTTTCCATAAGAGATCCCTCTTTATATAGGGTGAAAGAGAGATGGATGAAGGGATTAGGATGATCCCACTAAATCAGATAAGCGAGTAAGATCCAAACTTATTGGATGCCACCTCATCTTCTAGAATATTCCCTTCTAAAACATTCGTGAATTTTGACTTTTCCTTTGCTTAAGCATTGTCGCACCCTATGCACAGGCAGCCTGCGACGATGTTGCAATCTAGTTTTAGTGCAGAGTACAACGATCAAGGATCGCTGCACCCCATGGATACAATAGGGTGCGACAACCTTATTTTTTATAGTTTTTGAAAGAGGAAAAGAAAACCACTTTTCTCATGGAGAAAGTCTCTTTTAATATTTTCAAGGAACATGAGCACATGTTGTCAGTTGATCATTGAGGTGACCAAAATAATGTGTAACATAATGCCCCCCAAAGTATGAAACTGGAACTTGTGACAGCTAAAATACTTTGTAGAATGTGTGTGTCGAAAACAAGGAGTGCATCGATCAGGAACCTGTGAACAATCAAGCATTTGCATAATAACATACCATATTTTGAGGTAGGCATTCCCATGCTTAGACTATTAGTGACTCTAATCATAAGTTTCAAGTGAGTCATGGCCACAAAATATACACTGTGGATCCATGTCATCATGATTTAGCATAGCCACTAGGAATACATTATGGATCTATGCGTCAACACAAACTAATGAATACTCCATCGTAACCTGGGCTAAGATGATGAGATCTAGGTTCTTCATTTCCATCATCTCTAAGTAAAAATATAGCCATGTGATTACATGTGTTGAATTCAAACATGGTATAAACCACTTGATTACCTATCATTAATGAAAACTGTTAACAAGTGCGAGGGAAATCACAATTGATGTCAATGACTCCCAAGGTACTTTAGTACAATCCAACAAATGTGAATAAATGAGTTGAAGTTGAACACTTGATGGAATCTTCCAATTAGGGGTCAATTCTATGAACCCACTATTGAAAGCGAAGAAACCTGCCATTGAGGCATGCAGGCTCTAAGGTACTAAATGATTTCTAAATCTTGTTCCCGGATAACGAGTTGAAGTCGACAGGAAAAGACTCGTCATAGGAGGGCTCTGACGTATCCCCCATTAATGACATAAAATATGTAACAGATTTGAAGTAGATCAAAGTATGAAGTGATTCAGAACTGACTCAGGGAAGGCCAACATGGTAGAAAATTTATAACTACAGATGGTCGACTCAATATAAGGTTTGTTTAGGTTGGACTTCTCTTGAACATATGAACGACATGACAGTTTTCTTGGCAGCATTAATTCAAGGAGGACCCAACATATGAACTTGTGGATGGTCAAATGAGAGACAAATGGATTTCCCAACCCAGATACAATGATGAAAGTGGGGTGTCATGTTAAAGAGATACTATTACTGCCACTAACACAAATACAGAGACACATTTCTTTCCAAATTTCCCCCCACCATTTCTGGCAAGTAACTCTTTATTTTTACGCAAGCTTGAGGAGGATAGCATATGCTTGTAATTTTAAGCTCATCCTTCGGACGAGTCCCTCGGAGTATGTTTAACGAACCCTAAGAAGGAGTGGTTTGATCCCATATGGGTCTTTCGATGTTTGTTTAATGAGTCCAAAGAAAGGAAACTCAGGGGTTTTTCATTTTTAGAGAGTCTGAAAAACACTTAAAGAGAACTCCATAATGTCCTTTTTTGTAAGTTAATTTGACAAGACTGAAAAAGGGATAACCTATCGCTCATCAGAAATTTTCTTCAAATACCTTTATGAGCGTGAAAACAACAAGCTTGCTTGACTATCTTTTCATGTTTAGGGAGCTTGAAGAGAGCTTAAAGAATACTCCATAGGTTTTGTTTTTCATATTACCAATGCGAGTTCAAAAAAACGACAAAATATTACTCGATTACATTCTCATGGTTTCACGAGTGTGATAAAGAATTAAGACTCTGCTCGGAGTTTTTCCTAAAAAACCCCTAAAAGTATCTGCACATAAGAAAAATATGCAAAAACAAATAAAAAAGGGTGGACCCCTGTTCAAATGTCTCATCCTTAGACCTTTTAATCTTCAATAGTCAACACTTCGCAAAGTTGGCTAGACTTTAGGGCATGGATAAAATATAAAAATAATTTAATTTTGCAATAAAAAGTGGTAAAAAACAATAAAATAGGCCAAAACACCATTTTACCATTTCATTTGCAAATTTACCCAAATAGTGCCCCAAAACCCTTTTTCTCCCCAATTTTCAAATGTCAATTTCGGAGCGTGTGGTGGATCATTTTGCGAACTGTCTCTGTCAAACAGGTAATCTTCTTCTTCTTTATCCTTTCATGGTTTCAAATTTTGTTTTCATAGGTTAAATTTGGATGTTAGTTCGATTTTTTGGGGCTACCTACGCATTGAGATCGTCACAGGTCCACTATATCATGAACTGCGATGATTTTTCATCGTCACAGGAGACCCTATAGATAGGGTGCAATGACGTCGCTATGCATGAAAGTGCAGCCCTGCGATGACCGCAATCAAAATTTTGAAAAGATAAATTTAACTAGCAAAACCTCCAATAATGAATTTTTTATGTTTATAATCTTCTTTTAATGTTCCTTGGAAAGATTTCCTTGGTCAAGATGATCGAGTGACGTGAGCGAGAGCATGAGGAAGAGGATTACTTTTCTCGGAATGAATCGAGCACAATTATGGCTCTAAGGCAATGTGGGTTACTCAAGTTTTTTAGGATTCAGGGCATGAGAGCCTAATTGAGGTTGCTAGAGTATTTGGTTCACATGTGGGATGTGAACGAACAAGCTTTTCGCGTGGGTGTTCATACACTCACATTGGATATAGAGGATATCTACTTTCTGATAGGGTTGTCTCGTCGTGGTTCACGGGTATGACTCCTAGGTAGCAGGGATGGAGGAGAACCTATGGATTACTATGTTCGCCACCATTGTGTGCCTGGTACGAAAAAACACAGTGGCAAGGTGGCCATCAAAAATGTTCGAGATTTACCATTATGGACCATCCTTTATACCATTACCCACATGGTAGGGAGTGCAGCTCCCCATATGGCTTTGCAAAGCCATTTTCAGTATGTGATAGAGTGCATGGAACCCAGGGTCTTCAATTGGTGTGAGGGTGTCCTGAAAAGCATGAAAAAAAAACTCACGAAGTGTCGAAACGGTCGGTTGAAACAATTTGAATATGGGTCCATTTTGGTGGACTTCATTTTGGAGAGATTTCATGTCCTATGTCTATAGGTGGAGTGGGGTATACCCTCTCCACAAGATCCACAGATGAAGAGGTGGGTATATCTAATGGCTCTTCATGGTGGCGTTCATATCTTCAAGTATGACGATGTTTTCTTCCAATGGCTGAGGAATCAGCTAATCATGGTGGAAGACTATGCATATGTCGGGATGAATTTCCGTGGGGATCCTGATTTATCTCTTCCTGAGGGATCTCAATGGGGGGACATAGGTAAGAAGAAAATTTTTGTTTATATAATGTTTTTGATATTTTAATTATATAAAAGAAAATTATGTCATCTATCCAAGACTAATCAAGTTCTCTCAATAATGCATATGTGGGGCCTTATCGTCCTCCAGGATCATCTCCCATCCAGAGGCAAGGAGAGAGAGGTGTTGTAGCAAGGGTAGTTGTCACGGATCTTGAGGTTATTGAACAGAACCTGGAGGGACTAACAATGAATGTCCCTAATGCCACAGTGGATGAACTTCCGAGGAACTATCAACGCTAAACAATTGGCGTATCTGCATCTATCAGTTGACTGCTCCATAAAGTAGCATGGTCAGTTGCTTATTATAGTGAGCATCACCCTTGATGCCTTTTGTACATGAAGCCATGAGCTTCAATTTTTGATATTTTGGTCTTTGGACAAACACTTTTTTGTAACTTTTATCATTATAAATATAAATTTCCTACCGACTTAATTGTTTTTGTAAATTGGGTTTATAAATGTCTCAAATGTATGTCTAACACATAATTAGCCAATGCATCTGTCAATGTATTTAGACATCTAGTAATATGTTGATACTCAATGTAATCAAAATGTCTTTCCAAGAGGCGAATTCGTAAATATACCCATAACAAAGTAGGAATTCGGATGGAATAAATGTTACTCAACTATAGTACTACTAACTATGAATCAAGTCGTACAATAAGATGAAGTATACCAAGTGAAACGACGTCAGTTAACAACTTGATAACTGCACTGTATTCCGTGATATTATTAGTTGCACGATCAAGGAAAACACCATGTATACTATTCAATTCATCCGTAGGTGCGTAGATTTCCCAAGTAGCAGATGGTAAGTTTTGAGTACTGCAACTAGTGCCATCAGCAAAGCCGATATAGGGTAGCAAAGACACCAACATATGAAAACCAATCACAATGCAAGGTAAGAAGCTAAAAGGCGGAACCAAAAACGAAAAATCACACAAGAGTATGATACACTAAAAATACACCGCACTCATGCAAAAATGGTTTAAGCATAATACTTCTTCAAGTAAAGCCCATTTCTGGGTTCACTTAAAGGAATTCCATCATAATCTACCAGCTCATAGGCCCCTTTCTCCAACACTTGTTTGACAATATAAGGGCCACACCACATAGGCTCGAATTTATCGGCCCCTAATAATCCACTATCTTGTACATAAAGAAGAACCAAATCACCCTCAGAAAATATACGTGGTTTGACATGCTTATCTTATTGAGATTTGACATTCTTTTTCTGAGTTTCAATGACTAAGGAAACATCACAATGAGTCTCATCTAATTGCATCAAATACAAGAGACGTTCCTCTTCAGTTGAGGTGTTAGGGAGAAGTTCGATAGTTAGTTTCAAATATGGGATTTCACATTCAATCGACAGAATTACTTCAATACCATATACTAATTGGAAAGGTGTGAATCTCGTGGAAGAATTAACGGATGTCTGATAGGCTCATAATGTCGAAAAGAGCATCGTGTGCCAACTTGACTTGTGAATTCCTACCATCCGTCGAAGCATAGTAGTGAGAACTTTGTTGATTGCTTCAACCTGGCCATTGGCCTGCAGATAATAAGGGGTTGGGTTTTCATGTCGAAGACCCAACTTATCAGTAAGTTCAGATATCATGAAATTGCAAAAATGACTACCATGGTCAGTGACGATGGCTCGAGGGACACCAAATCTAGTAACGATATGATTGAATATGAATAACGATGCAGTTTTCCCGGTATTATCAAATGTAGGCATCACCTCGGCCCACTTAGTGAAATAATCCACAGCTACGATGATGTATCCATGCCCCTCGGCCAAGTGAGGGTTACATGTCATGAAGTCAAAGCCCCATTTAGCGAATGGACCAACGAAAACTACAGGGTGAAGAGGAGCAGGATGAGATCAAATCTTATTTTTGTAGGTTTGACAAGCGTGGCATTTCTAGATGGGAGTAATGCAATCCTTAAACAATGAAGGCCAGAAATAACCAGCTCATAAGATCTTTTGGGCAGTGGCATACCTAGACATATGACCACCAAATGCTCCAAAATGATAGTCATTCAAAGATTTCTCAGCTTCATCATAGGCGAGATATCATCGAAATATGGAATCAATACCACAATGATAAAGGGTATCACCAAGGATAATGTATTGACAGGATTGATACCGAGTACGATGATGATTTGTACTAGAAATATCAGGCCGAAAAGTTTGGGTTTCGAGATAAATGATAATGTCTCCATACCATATGTCGTCATAACTGATCAGAAAGAGAGATTCGTCAGGAAAAGAATCTTTTGCCATAGTTTATGTTTCAATAGAGGGAAGGTCACATATCAACTCGGAAAAAACCAAAGACTTTTTTGACTTGGCGCGATCAAACTCCAAATCAAACTCTTGGAGAATAAATATCCATTTAGAGTATTTGACCCCCAACAATTGTCGAGTAAGGATGTGTTGCATGGGGTTGCAATCGAAAATGCTTGTGGTTTTGCGTAATAAGATGTAGTGACGAAAACGTTGAACAACTTGAACAACTAGCAAGGCCAGTTTCTCCACATGTAAATATTTGGTTTCGGTGGTCATGAGACTCCGACTCAAATAGTATATAACATGTTCATCATGCGAATCATCCTCTTGGACAAGAACCATAACAATGGTAGTGTCTGAAACAACTAAGTACAAGAAATAATCTCGACTATAATCGGGTGGAAATAAAAGTGGTGTACGGGTCAAGGCGAGTTTTAAAGCTTCAAAGGCTTGGTTAGCAGTGCCATCCCATACAAAATCGTAATCCTTTTTAAGGAGTCGAGTAAACCCTTTCATTAATTAAGCATAGGTGGGGATGAATTGACGTAAAACGTTTTCCTTCCCTTGCAAACTTTGGAGTTGGCGGATTGTGGAAGGAGGAGGTAAATTGAGGATAGCCTCAACCTTCATAGGGTCTACTCTAATCCCATGTATAGACACGATAAAACCAAAAAGTCATCTGGACTTCACACAAAAAACACATTTGTGTGGATTCAATTGTATGCGATAATAACAACAACGTAAGAAAATGGCTCATAGATGTGTCAGGTGATCTTGATGATGCATAGAATGCATCAGTAGATCATCTAAGTAGGGTTGTACAATGTGCTTAATGTCATGAAAAACATAATACATAGCACGTTGAAAAGTCACACAAGCATTTTTGAGACCAAAAGGTAGTTCCCCAAGGGAAACTAAAGGCAGTCTTATGTTGATCCCCAGGTAAAATATTGATTTGATTATAGCTAGAGAAATCGTCCATCAAGGAGAATATTTCACTCCCAGCACAGTCGTCAACAATCTGGTCAACGAAAGGGATTGGATAATTGTCTTTTGGACAAGCTTTGTTGATATCCCTATAATCTACACAAACACGAACCATGCCTTGTTTCTTGTTAACCGAAACAATATTGGACACCCAATCAGTCAAAGCCACAGGATAGACAAAACCGACTTTAAGAAGTTTTTCAACTTCGAGCTTAATAGAAACAACTTTGCGTGGGTGTATTGGTCGAAGTCTCTATTGAACGGGTTTAGCATCTGGGTAAGTCTTAATCTCATGTACAACAATATATTGATCAATACCAGACATTTCTTTGTAACTCCAGGCAAAAACATCACGAAATTCTTGGAAAAGAGCTTTCTAAGTACGAACCTCGTCAGCAGAACATGAGGCATCGATGTGAACATTTTCCATGACTCTAGGTTTAATTGAGATATCAAGAGGGATGGTAGGTGATATATTACCCAAGTTCCCTTCGTACAAAACATCGTGTGTTGGTTCAGGAACAGAGGAAATAATAACAATGGTAGATGGAGTCGAAATCTGTCGATAACTCTTTATGGTCTCAGGTTCCAGGAAGAGAATAGAATGATGATGCCCATCATACCATGGAGTATCTTCCATAGACATAATTTTCATGATCATCTCATCAGTGGGAAATATCATATGAAACGGATCAGGAGATGTATCACAGAGAGAACAAGGAGAAGGAGTTTTCGATTGAATAGCTTGATAAGCCAATTCTGTCAGACTCAAAGGCATTTAGTCATCATAAAGAAGACACTCATCAGAGTTAGGTTCTATCCATGGGTCATAAGACTCAGGGGTTTCACGAACAAAGGTCGATATCATGTTAATCAAAGAGACAAAAGGAGGAGTAATATTGAGTGGTGGAATAAAAAATGTACCCATTAATGATGAATCTTTTAAAATACCCACACTGACATTCTCATAACCAAAAGGTGTCTTTGCAATGAAAGGTACGTTGCTAGTATGTGAATTAGAATTAAAGAAGTCCAGTTGATCGGCAGTAATGACTTTTCCTTGGTGCATGAAATGTAACACATAGAAAAGAGTAGAAACAATTGCTCGCATGGAATCAATCCAACTACTACCAAGTAGAATGTTGTAATCAAGAGGTGCATCAAAGACCTAAACCTCAACATTAACCTCTTTAAATTCTAACGTAATAGACAACGAAGGAAGAACACCATAAGGTTTAAAATATGTACCATTAAAATCCTTGAGAGTATTGTGTGACTCGGTAAGGGCGGGAGATCCAATGGCTTTCCAACAGGTAACAGACATGATGCAAGTCGAGGCTCCTTCCTCAATAACAGTTCAAAAAATATTCTTATTTTCTAGAACAACTTGTATCTGAAACGCTAATTGAGGAGGAAGACTTGGAATATGATCTTCTAAGTCAAAGATTATCAAATTTGTATCGGTAGGATCAATTCCACCAATAGCCTTTAACAACGCCTTCCGTTGAGTAGGACAACTTTGAAGGATTTCGTGAGCCGACATCGTAGAGGGTGCTTGCGCAAGGTCTTCTACAATACTATAGTTTTGGGCAGCACGTGCGGGAGGATTAAATGATGAGTTTTGAACAACTCCCTTGGGAGGAGGACAAAGAAATGTATCTAGGCCCGGTCGTTCGAGATGAAGAGGATCATTCATAGGTGAAGTTGGTGGAGGAGGTTGAACCAACGGAGGTGGTGAATCATCAACTTTCTCTTTCAAAGGAGAATAATCTTTGGCTCGAGTCACGACTGCAACTTCGTTCTTCTTGGAGTCACCAGTACACATAAGTAAATAAGATGTGGTAGAGGGAGAAGGTTGGTCATGAATGACCAATTGGGCCTGCTGCTGAGAAGGAAACAATTGTGACAAGATGATGGGTGTAGGAGGTGTCCCGGTCCCTTGCATGAACTTATTAACCTTAGCACGTCGTGGACAATATTTCATATAATGATCCTCACCATAGATAAGGCAAGGATAATGAGGTTTACACTTGTCTTTGTCATCAAAAGGCTGGGTTTTGGGTTTCTCAGATTGTTGATTATTATTTTTGTCCTCCTTAGTCTTACCCTTCCCTTTCTTTTTATTTTGATTTTTACTAGTAGGTGTAGATTGAACCGAATTAACTTCAGAGGTTTTACCAGGAGAAGGAGTCGGAGGAGAAGTATTTTGTACATTAGGAGTAGTAGACTTGGGATTGGGATGAATGGCTTTTTTAGACTGAGTCTCAGCATGAAAATTGCCAATCATGCCATCAACAACATGAGAAGCTACTGGAGGTGTTGGGGTTGGATTCCTAGATGGATGAGGAGCATCAGGGATCAAGTCATATAGTGTGCCCGTTTGTGAATAAACGAGATCCAAATATTGAGCACAACTAATCACCTGGTCTTCAATGATGACACCACCCATGAAAAAATCACGATATATAGGACCAATGAGTGATTTGGTAAACCACTCGGCCAATAATTGATTAGGAAGGGGAACTTTGATTAAGCAACTTCTCCTCCTCCACTCATGAATATGATCGGAAATGTGAGTAGAAGAGGATTGTTTAAATGAACTCAAAATTTTAGTTCCTATCTCATAGTGTATGGGCAATTGATAATGCATTAAGAAAGCCATAGCTAAGGTATTAAAGTCATTGAAGAATCCTCAAGGTAATTCAATATACCATTTGGTTGCCGAATCCATAAGAGTTCATTGGAAAAGACGTAATCTTATAGAGTCATCCATCAAGGAGTTGGATGAACAACAAAGATGGAATGTCATGACGTGATTATTTGGGTATTCTCCCGATAGGTCGTCAAACTTACGAATATCTGAAGGCAATTTGGCAGATATAACGGGCCAATAAGGAGAATGAAAAATAAGATCATTCAAAATCCTAGATAAATCTGGTAAATCCAAAGTAGCAAGAAACGACAACTGTCTGTTCACTTGAGGAAACTGGTAGTTTTGAGGAGGTAGTCCTGTAGGTATACCAGTAGGACCATAAGTAGTCTATAGATAGTTAGAGAGTCCTGATAGATTCAGTGGTGGAGGATTTTGAGTCGAATATCCAACATGAGTTGGTTGATTAGGTAAGCCTCCTTGAAAAGGAGCATTAGACTACAAATTTTGACCCAAGGTAGGATTCATAGAACATGGATATGGTTGCCTGAGATTAGGGGGTACAAAAGAATTAACTTGAGGATTTTTCCCGCTGAGCAGTTGTTGATTACCTTGGAAAGGAAAATTCCAAGGTTGATATTGTAATCAAGGGATATTTTTCCCGTACACTAGGTTATGACCTCCAACTTGAGGTTGACCTCCAATAGGAATTTGAAAACCAGAAGCGACATAATGACTTATGCTTCCAACTTGATTGGAGCTAATAGGGCCAGGACGATTAGATCCTTCAGGTGAAGGTGGAGGAGGAATGTTAGGCCCCCCGGAGAGAACCTGGGTAGATGTAGGAACAAAACTACTAGCAACATTGTATCCAGGAGGAACAAAAATATTAGACCCTCCGGATGGATTCTAGGAAGGATTAGCAATGGAAGTATTCAAAACATTATACCTAGGTGGAAGTGACAGATTTGATCTAAGCAGAAGTAGTTTTCCAATCGGATATTGAGTGACTACCACATTTCTGGCAGAAACAGGCGTAGCTTGTGGGACCATGGTAGAGTTAGTGATATGGAGAGGAAGAATCGTGTGAGAACCAACCAACAATTGGTCTGAAACTGTGACAACATTATTGGTCATGTCAGTAAAATGATCTAAAGTTACTGTATAAGGAGTGGAATTCATAGGCATACGTGATGTCATAGGTTGAGTAGAAGTCCTCTGATGTAGATGACTCATTCCTAGTTTTTCAAAAATATCTTGTCCCGAAGAGGTTTTCCAAAGATAACGAACAGGACCAGAAGAGCTAGGATCGAAATTTCCAACAGTATGAACCAGAGTTCTAAACGAAACACTCTGAAAGGGTGGGTCATCTATACCAGAATCTATGTGAGGTCCAATAGGTATTCTAGTATAATATTTAGTATCAATGTCTCCCGACAAATTTAGCTGGAGAAAAATTGGATCTTGTTTAATATTCAATAACGGATTTACAAGAAGTATTGATTCCTCCAATGGAGTGGAACTTCCAATCTCAAAGGCTAGGTCGTTATTGACTACTCCTTCAGGAGAACCCTATGGTGAGTTAGGAAGAAATGGAGTGTATTCTTCTAGATCTTTCAGAGGTAACCCTTACATCCTATGTGAATGACGAGGGCCGATGTTGGCCACACCAAATAAAGAATGAAATAAATCTATGGTCAACTAGAAAAACAAACAACACTCACTAATAAAATCTAGATATCATACATGCAAATAAACCTTCTTATTTCGAAGTCACTAGTTGGTGATGAAATCCAACGTCACGAAATCAAGACAAGAAGGGGTTAGGATAAAGCGGGTGGAAAAGTTACGTTGACGACATGATTAACGAACTTACACCCTGGCGCAAGCTCCCACACATAATCATGGGTATACCCTTCAAGGATCCCGAGTGAGTTTGGCCAACGTCGATTATAGTTACCATGAAGACTTGCCCCTCCACAATCACCTTGTGTAAAAAATCTAAAGAGCAAGGCTACTAAGGTTACCAATTATGACAATGATGCCTAGGGAAACAATCGACAATTTGATCCACACGCAAAGGTAGGGTATCTAAGCCCAAAATCAACTCAAGAAGGTCCCCACAGGATTTTCTTCTCAAGTGACCCCCAATAATACACATAATCTCTATACTAAGACCAACAAAGTAGGGTGAGTAACTCTACTAGTCCTAATGTGACCTCGTGATTGACCCTTGTGTTAGAAGGGATTCCAAAGACAAAATGTAGAAAGTGGATTTGAACTCTCACTATCACAAGATACTATTGTGTGTTTTGATGCTTTGGAGAGTGTGCCTTACAACCTATTCCAAAGCACTATCCTAGCTAATGTTGGTGTAGAAACGTTCTAGAAAATAAAATTTGCTAATAGATTTTAAAATTGCGTTGTATTTTAAAAGTTGTTTCTTACTCAAAAGGGAAACATAAATGAAACTGATG
>ML777070.1:664529-675290 GCA_009831015.1 Picea engelmannii | reverse complement strand
AGATGATTAATTTAATAATATAATCCTAAAAGATTAGCTAAACTATATTTATGTCTTAAAATAACAATTCTAATTGATTATTATTAAAATAGTTGTTTATGATGGTTAATGATTAATTTGATTATTAATTAATTCATTAATTAGTAAAGTATTAAATAAGAGGTGTATAATAAAATATAATGTTTAAAATTGAGTTACGTATCCCACAAGGGATAACGTATTCAATACATTAGGATAAGTAATAAAGGAGGGATAAGGGTATTAATGGCAGAGGGATAAGGTGTAATAAAGCAGTTAGGTAGGAGTTAATGTAGGGAAGGCGGTGAAGGAGGCATAATGGGGGGGGAAAGGAGTGAGAGGAGGATTCATTCTACGAGAGGGGAGAAAAGATTTTGGGGAGAGCTTTGAGTATTGGACAGAAGGAGGAATTTTGTGAGGGGCATTGACAGAGTGGAATTTACAGTGCACCGGGGGGTTGCTGGAGGTTTTGGGCTCGGAGGGCTAGGATATCCGTTGATATCCTAGGGCTAGGCGCTACTAGTCGGCAGGGAGGTTGGTTTTGGGTGGTGTCCTAAGGAAGCAAGCTAAGGAAGTAAGCTGCGGATAGCATCAGAGTTAAGGTACTTCTTTAAAATTCATGCATTGTTTGTATAAAAATTTGTTATTAAATTTTATTACTTGAAATATTAGATTGCGAATGTGCTAGATTAAGTAATTTTTAAATTTTACTGTAGTGTTGTAATTCAATGGTTGCTTAAATTAATTTAGAGCCATTACATCTCCTTTAGCTGCTAGCATGTACCTCT
Source organism: Picea engelmannii (assembly GCA_009831015.1). Lineage (NCBI taxonomy): Eukaryota > Viridiplantae > Streptophyta > Pinopsida > Pinales > Pinaceae > Picea > Picea engelmannii. The sequence goes on along the minus strand of ML777070.1, from coordinate 674,484 downwards.
AAAATCTTCATCTTCCTGATAATATTCACTTAACAAATCATGAGTGAAAGGCTTAAGTTTCATTAGCACAAAAAATGTTGTAATCTTCTTCAATGGGGGTCATGAAAGCATGTTAGCAAGCTTGTTTTTAGCTCCTTTCTTGTACCTAGTCAGAAGGTGGAATTGTTGTAGGAATATCAACCATTTGTAATGCCTCACTTGTTTCATTTTACTTTAACTTTGCAGGTACTAAAGGGGTTGAATATCGACGTGTATGATGGTCTCATTTCCTAGGAGGTAATGCATCCACTTATTCACCACTTGCACAATAGAAAAGAGCTCTTTATCATATGTGGGGTAGTCCAACACTCCTCCATGAAACAAGTTTGAAACATTACACACCGGTCTTCCTCCTTGCATAAGCACTACCTCTAATGCATATCCATTTGCATCTATCTCTATTTCAAATGAACATTGTAAATTGGGCATGTGTTGGCCCTCGACCAAGTTTTGAGGAAAAATTGGTCGTGTTTGACCATTCTTGGGACTTTGACAGGTTGGTCGAAGACGGAGTGCCCAGGCGAAGCAGAGATCGTGGGATCTCGCTCATTTTGTGGGCTTTTTGGGCTTTAGGGTTTATGTAAAAGGTATGGGATGTCGTCCATAGATGATTTTAGGGGCTAAATTTCGCTCATGGGATAATTTTCCATGGTTTTTCCAAAAACGAGATTCACTATTTTAAAAATTATTCACCCAAATTCTATAGGATAAAATTATTTTACCTTAAAAATTGCCAAAATTTTATAAAAACTATATAAAATCCTTAGATATTTGAATATTTTTACAAAAATATTGCTAAACATTTATAGTTGGCATATGAAAGATTAGTAATATTCACCAAGGTTTCTATATTTTAAAATAAAATTCCATCCTTAAAATCATCCTAGATGTCGTCCCATGGGTTTACCCATGTTTAGGCCTCTTTGTAAATGTATAAATAAGTAGCTAGGCGATGTAAGTAGTAGAAAGGCCATTGGCTTAGTGCATGACTTGTTGGCTTCGTGAAAAGAGTATGTTAAGACTTGTAGAGCTAAGTGCACATGATTGTAAGATGCTTTGTGCACCTATTGTGTAAGGCTTTGTGCTAGTTCGCTCTATGCCTTGGCCTATTTTTGGGAAGGAGGATCTGGCGAGGTGTGCCCAGATCTCTTTTCCTTTGAGAAGTTGGCTCTGTGGCTTTGTGCAGTAAAATGTAAGGAGACCGAAGACTAATAATAAGAAAATAAGATTGGTGGATGTAGCCCCACACTGGGGTGAACCACGTATATCCTGTGTTTATGTGCTTTGTGCAATGTTATTGATGTTGTTTATGTGGTTATTTGCCCAGTGTTGTTGATGTTATGTATAATGAATGCATCTGATGTTGTAGCTTAGTTCTTAATAATATGAATGAATGTTATATATAAGTTGATTCTATGTGCTAAATGTTTAGATATGCTTAATCTTGCTTACTATTGCGCTGATCTGTAATAAGGGTTTAATCTACAGTGTGAATAAGGTTCAGGAACTAATGCATGTTATTGGCTAAGTGCTCTATTAAGTGTTGTAATCACAGATCTGTGTCCCATCTAGGTTGTAGACACCTGAATCCTGCAACCCCCCCTACCTCTACCTCAGGTGAGACTTCATCTGCTTCGCAGGTGTTGACGAAAGGGCTGCTAGTTAGGGTTTTGTTGGTGTGTTGTTGAAGTGTTGAACCCTGGGTCTGCCCCTGTGCCAACAAATGGTTCCATTGTCAGGACTGAGATCTTCTTGAGGGAATGTTAAGGTGGTTTCCATTGAAGACAGAGATTCATAAGTGGATAGAAGAACAAGAAAAAGACTTTGTTGAAGCTCAAAACAAAAACCTTAGTATTAGTACAGAGGATTGGTTGGGAAGGTATATCTTTATTGATATACACAAGATTTTCTTTGGAGGAATTCATAAGGAGCTATATGAGTGGTTAGCCATATTAGGAGATACCCAGTTTGAGATCAGATCTAGACCACCTGTGGTTTGGACGTCAGCATTGATCAAGAAGGTCAAGAGAGTTGATAACGTGATGTCAAGAGCAGTAGATCACTAGTTTGATATCACTATTGGAGGGTACATTACTGATTTTTCTATTGACAGAGTAGAGTCATATAGCCAAGCAGAGAGATATTTCTTTAAAGGACCTAGAGGAAACTTTTTACACTTTTTGAAGTTGAAGATCAAGATGCTATTGCATGAGAAGAACATCTTGAAGATACAATAATCAGTTGGATAGAGAAGCTAATGTTCAAAAACTCAGATAATGACAATGACATAGAGGTTGGACATGCACGTAGTGGGAGAGAATTCAGAGAAGTTCCTCTGGTGAACCTATTTGAGCAGAATCACGAGCCAATGGCACGAGACAGAGGGTTATATAATGGAGAAGAAGAAGAGTTGTTGAATGAGGAATATTTAGAGTCTGCTAGGTCAGAGGAGAGGAATACTAAAGAACCTCGCCGAGAAGAATTAGTTACCTCAGGAACTGCACCTACCGTCGAAGTAAGTACTATTGCTCCTCTTCTTGTTTTAGCAGCATTAAGTAACCAGAGTAGTCAGAGTTATCAGAGCACTCAAAGCACTGTTACTAGCAGTTTAGTACATACTCAACCAAGAAATCTAGTAATATCTATGGCAGATGAAATGAGGTTAACTATATTTAGAGGAGATGGATATGAAGATCCTGATCAACACTGGTTCTTATGCAAAGTTGTATGGAGTATTAAGCAAGCCAATGATGAAGTTGTTAAGAGAGATTAGTTTAATACTATCTTAAGAGACCGCTCACTGAGCTGGTATATGAAGTTTGTTAAAGGAGTTGCACAGCCTAAACCGTTGAATGATATCAAGACTGCGTTGAGTGAAGAATTCAAGAAACCCAAGTCAAAGTCACAGTGCATTACATAATTGAAAGAAATCAAGAAGAGAGTAGTTGAGCCTGTTTGGGAGTTTGATCAGAGGTTTAATACCTTGACAAGCCGTTTGATTTTTCATATTCCAGAAAAGCAGAATAAGGAATGGTTCATTGCTTCCCTCTTACCACACATCAGAGTTCCTCTGATGCAATAGAAGGTTGCTTCACAAGCTGAGGCATTGGAGATCGTCATGAAACTATAATCATCCCCTATGGGAGAATCCAACTTAGGTATGAGTCAAATTTTCAGTCAGCTAACTAGCTTATCTTTGCAGGTTGAGGATATGAAGAAAGAAAAGGGAAAAGATAAAAGAGAAGAGATATGGTGTATTAGATGTAAGTCATAGGGCCATGACAAGGAGCACTGTTCCCTATTTAATGAGTACCTGGCCTCTGGAGCTCCGATCCCTTTGAAGCAGGTTACTCTACCCTAGTGCGAGGTATGTAGAAATAAACATCACCCTGGTGAATGCTATTACATGCAAAAATATGTCCAGACACCTACAAACCTTTACTACACATTTTGTAAATCTGTGGGGCATGATGAGAAGGACTGTAGGGCTTATGAACTCTTGCATGAAAGGTCAAGAGATACATATAGGATTCAAGTAGAGATGCAACAGGAAGGAAATGCTATGCAGTTTAATTCTCCAGGAAGATGAAACTTCAACCCTCGCGGTGGATTCATCGGAAGAGGACGAGGAGGAGGCATGGGTCGAGGTAGCGGTCATATCATTTTTTATAACTGCGCTCAGTCAGCCATTTGGCAATGGACTATCAGAACCCTTGTACTACTTGTAGCTACTGCAGCTCATTCGAACATGTGATTGAAGATTGCCCAGCATTGATGGCTAAACTTTAGGAAAGACAGGGTGGAAACCAACAAGTCCAACTAATATCAGCAGAACCTCGTGGAGAGGATCCCAGAGTCATTGTTATCACTAGAGGAGGCATTGTTACAGGAGAAGATAAGGTGACTCCCAAAAATACTATAGACGAATCAGGGGTCAAAATAACTGCAAAGAAGACACAGTTGTTTGATCCAAGGAAAGAAAAACAGACGTTTGAAGAGGCAAGAAGAGAATTTGGAAGGGAACAGGCTTCTTCATCTAAGGCACAACCAAAAGTGAAAGAATGTGGAATTCCTCTGGCATTCGATTAGTCTACATCACCTGGAGAAGGGAAAGAGGTAAGCAAGCTTGTAGGATTCTTGTATACATTTATTGATTTAATTATGGATGAAAGATCCATACAAGAACTACAACACTTGATCAGACAGTATGAGATAGGAAGAATAGACCCTATGCTGAGTAGGGATATGAACCAAGTATCTAGAAAGAGAAGGACAAACAAGGAACTATACCTTAATGCTTAGATTGGAGACTATGACATATATTATGTGGTCCTCGACTTGGGTTCAGAAGTCAATGTTATGACGAAGCAGACCTGGACACTGATGAGAAAGCCTAAGTTGATTTATTGTCCTATTAGGCTTAGGATGGCTAATCAGCAGGCAGTAAGCCCCTTCGAAAGACTGGAGCATGTCTCTGTGGACATTGACGGGGTCAGGACTTTTGTGAACTTCGAGGTGATCAAGATAGTTGAAGATAGCTGTCCTTATCCTGTGTTGTTGGGCATTGATTGGGCTTTCAACAATTTGACTATTGTTGAACTAAATAAGATATGAATGACATTTGAAGGTGATGGCCTTAGGTTCATTGCAACTCTTGATCTTGATGAAGGTCACAAATACAAAAAACTCATCAGAGAAGAAGACCGTGCTTATGAATTAGAGAATATACACAAATTGACAGCAAGACAACGAGATTACATTAATCCTACAGCAGATGGGAATTTGAGTTGGCGAAGTGAAAGTGCATGTTCATTAGACTCAAAAGAAGCACTGGAGAACTGACAGAACAAAATGTATGAAGTTTCTATGCGGAGGTGTGCCAGATTGACCCAGGAAGTTCACTGGATTCACACAAAAGTAAGTAACCTGCCCACATTTGATGGTTTTAATCATTTAGAAACATTCTTATTGGAATTTGAAGAAGTTGTCCTAGTACAACAGAGGTTTTTGGCATTGAATGAAGCCTTGAAAGCAATGCCAACAAGATGGTGGGGAACACACAAGAAGAACATCGCGAAGTGGGTGCAATGTCGCACTTTGATGACAATGCGCTTTTCAGACCAAGTCGAAGGGTGCGAAGTTCGATACACAGGTTAGAGTTTCCCGAAGGACCATGTATGAAGTTGTGAGGAAGCCTGGAACAACATTCCTCAATAACAGTGAGTGCATAAATTCATTAACACCTTGGATACAATGCCTATCAATTGGTATCTTCAAGCAGAACTGTGCCTCACCACTTCAGATTGATACAGTATGACTCAAAACTTTATACCTACATTTTTATTTGAAAGCCAGTACCCCACAGTAGATCAATCTTTACAAGTTGTAAAACAAAAAGTCTTTGAGGAGGCACCTAACCTCCCTTTGGAGAAAGAAGAAGATGAATGGACTGCCCCTCTTCAGAAATTACAGGGTTGTTACAATATCAATGATGATGAACATGATGATCCTAGGAATGTGAACATCACATAAACTGAAGGACAGAGAGACATAGAAGGGCCTGGGATTGAATTACCTTTCATTGGACAACCAATTAAAATCAAGAAAGTTAATACTGGAACAGAGCAAGCACCGAAGTTGGCGAATGTTGGAGATTATTGGGATGATGCCACTATTAATAAGATCACATAATTACTACATTAATACCAGGACTTGTTACCAACCAAGTTCACAGACATGAAGGGCATTAAAGGGCCCATGGGAGAAATGAAGATTCCCTTGAAACTAGATGCAAGACCTATTAAGCAGAGACCCTATAGATTGAATCTTAAGTATAAGTAGAAAGTCAAGATTGAATTAGAGAGAATGTTGGAAGCAAGAATCATATAACCTGTCGAAGAATCGGAATGGATTATCCCTATGGTGGTCCAGGATAAGAAGTCAGGAGAGATCGGAATCTGTGTAGATATAAGGATATTGAATGATGCATGCTTACATGATCCATTCCCTACACCATTTACTAATGAAGTGTTAGATAATGTAGGAGGACAGGAAGTTTACTCCTTCACAGACGGATTTTTAGGTTATCACCAGATCAGGATTTCCAAGGAAGATCGACATAAGACCACATTTGCAACAGAATGGGTTTTTTTCCAGTACACAGTGATGCCTTTCAGACTGGAGAATGCACCAACCATCTTTTCCAGGGTGGTGGTCGAAGCATTCAAGGAATTTTTACATAAATTTTTGGAAGAATATTTTGATGATTGGATTGTTTTTATCTTACTGAAATATCATATTGAATGTTTAAGACTAATGTTGGATAAGTGCATGAAATGTCAGATTGCCCTGAACCTGAAAAAGTGCATTTTCTTGTCACCTTTTGGAGTATTGTTGGGAAACATTGTATGTAAGCAGGGGTTGTTGGTAGATCCTTCCAAGATTTCCATCATTGTTGATCTACCTTCCCCTACTCCGGTTAGACAATTTCACACTGAGCTGGGACATACTGGATACTACATAAAGTTTATCAAGGGCTATGCACAGATAACAACACCCATGGAAAAGATTTTAAAGAAACATTGTCAGTTTCAATGGACAGAAGAATGCCAACAGAGCTTCGACACACTGAAATAGAATATGGTTACTTCGCCTATTCTGGTTTTCCTAGATTGGAGTAAGGAAATCCATGTGCACGTTGATGCCTCATCCATTGAATTAGGAGCAGTGTTAGCACAACCAGGAAAATGAGATATTGACCACCTGCTAGCCTTTGCTAGCAGGAAACTATCTACAGTTGAGATAAATTACACTACCACTAAAAGAGAAGGTTTAGCTATGGTGTATGCGCTGCAGAAGTTTCGACACTACTTATTGGGAGGACATTTTAAGATGTTCACTAATCACTCTGCATTGAAATACTTATTTAAAAAGACAATGTTGGGGGGAAGAATATGCATATGGCTACTGCTATTCCAGGAATATGATTTTGAAATTGTGGTCAAGCTAGGGAGAATGAATAAGGGACATGAACACTTGTCTAGGTTAGAGCATGGAGAGGAACCTAATAGCTTGGAGGATATACTACCAGACATGAAGTTGCTGGCCATCAGAAAATTTGATGATCACTTCGCCGAGATAGTCCAGTTTCTGTCTACAGGAATGACACCTCGCGAATATACAATTATCCAGAAGAAATAATTGGTAGTTTGTACTGCATATTTTTCACCTATAGCTGGACAACTATATAAGATGGGACTTGATGAGATCTTGAGGAGATGTGTTATGGAGGAAAAAATACTACTGATTATGGCAGAAACACATGAAGGCATCGCATGAGGACATTATGCAGGGAAAGAAACAACGCAAAAGATTCTTAGAGCTGGCCTCTGGTGGCCTACTTTACATAAATATGCTAAGGGATACTACAAAGCCTACGATGTATGCCAGAGAGTTGGGAAACCTTCCAGAAGAGATGAGAATCCTTTAGCACCTCAGCTGACATTACAGGCATTTGAGAAATGGGCCATTGATTTTGTGGGACCTATCAACTCACTAGGAAAGCGCACATGATCTTAATACATCATCACTACAACATAGTATTTGAACAAATGTGCAGAAGCAAGAGAAGTTAAGGACTGTAGTGAAACTACAGCTGTACGATTCATATTTGATGATATCATAACCCAATTTGGATTCCCGAAGATCCTTATGAGCAATCAAGGTACACATTTTATTAATAAGACTATTGAAGCCCTGAGTCAAGAATTCACAGTCCACCATCAGAAGAGCACTCCATACCACCCATAGTCCAATGGTACTGTCGAAGCCTTCAATAAGATCTTGGATACAATGTTGATGAAGATTTGTAGTGTGAACGGAGATGATTGGGATTTGAGAGTACCAGCAATGTTATGGGCCTATCGAACCACTTGCAAGAAGCTGAAAATGCAGACCTGTTTTAAGCTAGTGTATGGCCTGGAAGAAGTCGTACCTATTAAATACTTAGTTCCTAGCTTAATAATTGCAACATTTATAGATATGGATGACACTGGCATTGTTCAAGATAGACTTGCGCAGTTGGTAGAACTAGAGGAAGATAGATTTATTGCAGTATTTCATCAGCAGGTACAGAAGGAATGAGAAAAGGCCTACCATGACAGACATATCAAGAAGAAATATTTTAAGCAAGGAGATCTGGTATTGGTATATGGCAGCAAGTTCATGAAGCATCTAGGGAAGTTCAAGACACATTGGCTTGGGCCATTTGTGGTCGCCTATGTTACTAAAGGAGGAGATGCGCAGTTGAAGACTTTGAATGGAGAATGGAAGGAAGGTTTAGTGAATGGGAGCCAGTTGAAATCGTATTATGACAGTCAGCTATCATGCATATCTCAGTAAAAGCATAAGGAGAAGGGTCTAGGTACCAGGTGTAGTTAAAACTAGGTACCAAACACAGAAAAGAAAATCTGTACATAACAGGGAGGGACAGAGCAGAAAGTATAGGTTGCTTCACACAGTCTGTAGTCGAAGTGATACAAAAGGTTCACTACTATAGTGACTCAAGACAAGTCACAAGTAAGTCTTGGGGGCCTGTTGGCCCTTGGTTATGGATTAAGGAAGAAAGGAAGAAAAAGGAAGAGAAAAGATGAAGTACGAACTGTGCGGAAGGCACATTGACTAAGAATGGGTTGAAGTGGTCGAAGAAGCAGAAAATAAGGATAGAAGTAAGGGAAAGCTAGTTGTTGGAAGAGAAGATCAAGGAAGATAGATCAACAAGGAAGATGGATCGAGGAAAACTCAACAAGTGAAAAAAGACATCAACGAGTGCTTTGGAGCACCTCGCCGAAAAGATGAAAAGACAGGCTGGTGAAGCCCTGAAAAATGTGGGTCAAGTGGACCTAGGGTTTTAGACACCTAGGGTTTTAGCATCTAGGGTTTTGACACCTAGGTTTCAACCTAAGGTTGTCTAAGAGTCATTGTAATGTATAAATAAAGATCTAGATGAGAGAAGAAGGGTTGTTGTTGTTGTTGGTTCAAGATGGGTTGTTGATGTTGAGTGATTATTGTTGCGCGAGAGAGAAGTGTTGTGTGTGAGAGAATTCTTGTATTGTAAGATCTTTAGCTGGGTGCGAAGATGAACCTTGAAACTGGGTGCACAGGGGGGGGAGATAGAGGAGAGAGGAAGAGAGAGAGATATGCAAGCTAAGTGCGTAGATAGAAATGTATGTTTCCATATTAATATATCAAGAAATGCAGTTTTGTGGATGTAGCCCTAGGGAGAGGGTGAACCACATAAATATTCAGTTTTGATCGGAAAAGCCACAGTGTACGGTAGGGAGACTCTGGACGAAATTCGAGTGTTAGAAAAGCTTAGGGTTAAAATTAAGAGAAGACTGGCAGACCTGGAATTTCTTTCCCACTTCCAGTATTTATACCAACTCTTCCCTTTCTCTTAAAACCCAGGCTCTTTGTCCTGAAGATGGATCCTGATCTGGATCCGAAACATCGACAATCTAATGACTACACTGTGGCTTTTCCGATCAAAACTGAAAATCCCACCCACAACAATCTCACTCATCAGATCATTTCCCTGTACGGTAGGGAGACTTTGGACGAAATTCGAGTTTTAGAAAATCTTAGGGTTAAAATTAAGAGAAGACTGGAAGACCTGGAATTTCTTTCCCACTTCCAGTATTTATACCAGCTCTTCCCTTTCTCTTAAAACTCGGGCTCTTTGTCCTGAAGATTGATCCTAATCTGGATCTGAAACGTCGACAATCTAATGACTACACTGTGGCTTTTCCGATCAAAACTGAAAATCCCACCCACAACAATCTCACTCATCAGATCATTTCCCTGTACGGTAGGGAGACTTTGGACGAAATTCGAGTTTTAGAAAATCTTAGGGTTAAAA
>ML777070.1:639580-664428 GCA_009831015.1 Picea engelmannii | reverse complement strand
TACACTGTGGCTTTTCCGATCAAAACTGAAAATCCCACCCACAACAATCTCACTCATCAGATCATTTCCCTGTACGGTAGGGAGACTCTGGATGAAATTCGAGTTTTAGAAAAGCTTAGGTTTAAAATTAAGAGAAGACTGGCAGACCTAGAATTTCTTTCCCACTTCCAGTATTTATACCAGCTCTTCCCTTTCTCTTAAAACCCAGGCTCTTTGTCCTGAAGATGGATCCTGATCTGGATCCGAAACGTCGACAATCTAATGACTACACTGTGGCTTTTCCGATCAAAACTGAAAATCCCACCCACAACAATCTCACTCATCAGATCATTTCCCTGTACGGTAGGGAGACTCTGGACGAAATTTGAGTTTTAGAAAAGCTTAGGGTTAAAATTAAGAGAAGACTAGCAGACTTGGAATTTCTTTCCCACTTCCAGTATTTATACCAGCTCTTCCCTTTCTCTTAAAACTCAGGCTCTTTGTCCTGAAGATGGATCCTGATCTGGATCCGAAACATCGACAATCTAATGACTCCACTGTGGATTTTCTGATCAAAACTGAAAATCCCACCCACAGAAATCTCACTCATCACACATAAATATTGTTGTCTCTGTGGTTGATGTTGTGTTATTTGCCTTATGTTATACTGTTATTTCATTATTGTGTTAGATATGAGATATAACTTGTGAGGTAAGATTAAGAGAGGCAAATAATATCTAGTTTGTTGTGTGTTCTTGTTCCGGATCCACTTTGCATTTCTTCTGGTTGTAGACACCCGTGTCCTGCAATCCCCTATTGCTACTTTGGGAGAGACTACATATGTTTCGCATGTGTTTCCGAAAGGGCTAGTAGTTAGGGATAGTTGGTGCACTGTTAGAGATGAACCCTTGGTATGCCCCTGTGCTAACAAATTGCATATAAATAAGCTCCTTCTGGAGCCCATGTGCTTGTTTTCGTTTTTGTTTTAGTAGAGTAGTGTACATATTTCCCTGTTTTCTTCAGCGAAAGTTTTTAGCTAGACTCCATAGCCCAACAACTAAGGCACTGGAACTGCGCATTCTTGGCAGCTCGCAGGGAGCATGCCATACCCTGTGGAGCCAAATGTTATCACATATAGTTGTCAAGGGCAGCAGGTCATCCAAGTTCATGGTTTTCACAGGATGCGTCAAAGCACAATGTTTAGATAATATCATCTCGGATTGGAAATATTAGCAGGTGAGCGGGCTCAGTTCCAGCCATAAGATCTAAGCAAGAGAAATATTAGTGGCTCACAAGAGTTCAGAATTTCAAAATTGCATGAAGTAAAGTGCCAGACCAAGGGTCCGAAGTCCCGAAGCCCGAAGCAAACATGAGCCGTAGATCTTGAAGGGGACATGTGGCATCCGATCTAGGTGTTTGGGGAAATGAACTTCGGGATTTTTTAAGTGAAAAGTGCATGAAATTCTCGAAGAGCCAAAGCCTAGACTCTCGAAGCAATTGTGGATCGTCGATCTCAAAATCAGCAGGGATCCGTTGATAATAGCGATAGTGCCTCCAGAAACCCTGAAATGTTAAAAAGTCCCAAAGTGGATCTCAACCGTCTGAATCCATAAGCCACACGTCATCAGATCCGTCACTTCAAGAGTTTTTCTTCGGGGGTTTTGAAATGAGAAACACACCAAGTTCCAAAAGAGCTGAAGCCCTAACTCCCAAAATAATCTGATCCGTCCAAAGTAAGAGGACACGTGGAGGCATATCCCTCACTTTAGAGTCTGGAGAATCGCAAAGGTCAAGCATTGAAAAGTCCTGAAGTAAAATATGAGCCATCCAAGCCAAAGGGAGACGTGGAGGCAGATCCTTCAGTTTGGGATTTGACGCTCTGGAGGATTGCGGGAGTTAGACATTCAAAATCCTTGAAGAGCCAAGCCCGAACTCTCGAAGAGTTGGGATCCTCGAAGATCTAAGGATCCTAAAGTGAATCTCAGTCGTCTAAATCAAAAGGGCCACGTGTCATCAAATCAAGACTCGAAGATCTGAAGCCTGGACCCCCGAAGTAATCTGAGCCATCCAAGCCAAAGGGACACGCGGAGGCAGATCCCCCACTTTGGAGTTCGACGCTCTGGAGAATCGTGGAATTCAAGCGCTTAGAAATGTTGAACTCCCGAAGCGCCGAAGTGCTGAAGTCTCGAAGCGCCGAAGCGTCGAAGTGCCGAAGGCCCAAAATGAATCCAAACCATTGATCTATGGGGGGCACACATCATCATATCCCTAGCTTTGGGTAAAAGCACATGGAGGAAGCCTAGGTTTGAGATTTTATTTTCCCAAAGTCTGAAGACCCAAAAAGATTTCAGTCGTCGATCTAAAAGTGCCAGAGCTGAGCCGTTGATCAAAGCGCCTCATCCTAGATCGCAAGATCAGTCATCACGCTCCATTGTGGGGATGCAACATGCTCGGGTGATAATTTTCTTGAGCGGTCCCACAATTGAAACCATGGGAATTCAAAGGTGTTATGTGGCGAAAGGTAGTGGATTGTGGGCCCAAAAGAGGTCTGAATCCAAACCGCTTTTGACGGCCCCACAATCATATTCTCATGTAGTGTCGAACCCAAGATCAACGCGTGGTCACCCCCTGAGAATTAAGTCTCATTGAGTCCCCGAGGAAAAGTAGTAAATGGAAGGTAGGACTGGTGGTTGAAGCCTCGGCTCACCCCATAAATGGAAGGTATGGAGGATTTGGTCACGAAGAAAGATATGTCAACTTGTGGTACCCCTGTGAGTTGATTTTCTTGTAGACCCATGCTGATATGAGCTCGCATATGACAGAAGGATGCATGTTCAGTCTGACAGAAGAAATCGTCGACGGAAAGCTTTGATTGTAAGGGCCAGGCCACACTCCTGGTAGTGGTGGACTGGTTTGAGTATAAATAGGTAGTTTTGATATTTTGTTAAGGTCGTCAATTAGTTGAGCAGAGCTCCCTACTTTGTAATATTTTGATACCAGAATTTTTCTCTGGTTATGTATCACATTTGAGACTTTTGCATTAATAGAAGTCAGCCTCTTTTCATCTCTTTGTAAAAACTGTGCTAAAATGCTCGGGCATGGAGGATCCAGTTGAGGGTTGTGATGCTATTGTAATGTAGGTTTGATTACAGTGGTATCGTGACCAATTATAGTCAGATTCCTTGTTATCTTATTCCCTCTCACATTGAATGACTCGGGCATGGAGTATCCAATCGAGTTGTTGTAGTTGCATGATAATGTAGGTTTGATTATTATGTTGTTGTGACTATGTTGCTTGGACATATTTCAATGTCTGAAGCTTGAGATCAAGAGTGCTCTTGAGTTTGAGTTTTTCTTCACCAAGCTGCTTGAAAGCCTGATGCCCATAGAATTCTTGTTCACCCCTCTCACTAATTCTTCCCTCTGCTCACACTTAAATTCAAATCACTGATTGAAGTTAATGCGGCCCTCACTTCCTTGTGCATTACTTGTTTAGTTCTATGTTGAAATCATTCCTGTATTGATTTTTCCCCATTTGACCTCCACTCACATAAATCAAACATCCACCAAACATTTCTGATGGGTACTAGGCTTATCCTCCTGCAATCTGAGGGTGACTCTTAGTGCCAACACACCCGATGACTTTGTCGACTACTACGACATAGTCAAATCACATGCCGAACAAGACTCATCATGGGCTGTAGAAATAGAAAAGGTGGAAGACATGGAACTAGGACAGGTGCAACAGTTCATGGAGCACCCGATCAAAGCTCGAGCCATGTTCCAATAGTTAAGTGCCAAAATAGTCAAGTATCAGGCATGTGCAATAGATATAAGAAATATCCTTTCGGCCCAATGGAACAACATAGATTCTCATATGCCAACACATGTGAGGATCTCTTCGTCAAGTTGTCAGAGTACGAGAAGAGTCATCCACTCAAGTGAGCTCATTTAATGACTCTTTGAAGACTGATAAAAGAAAGCGCCACGTGGTGAGTTTTTTTTTACTTAGCTACACTTTAATAGTTATTTTTAGTTAATAGTATGTTATAAATAGGAGGATCGACCTGTTAGTAAGAGGTTGATGGTTGTTGCAAGACCCTCATTTTTGGATTTGTAAAGAACTATTTCAGAGCTGCCTTGATTGAGAAGTCCTGTTTAGGACCAGAGACAAGTTTGTGTTTTTCATCAAAAGTGTGTATGATTGGATGTGGAGAAGAATTATTTCTGATTTCATCTCATGAATGGATGCTATAACGAGTAATAGCTTCTAAATATGTTGATAAGTTATCTGATTCAATGTTTTTCACAATTCTTGTCTTTAATGATGAAAAGTAAATCGTTGTGGTAATATGTGATTGATGATTAGAGTTAAGGAAACTATTTTTCTTTCCGTCGTTTATTGCGTGCATATTTTCTTTTGATAAATTATATCTTAGTCAATAATTGGAACACCAACAGGTTAATGTATTAGTACTAGGCTGGTGGTAGAGAATCATTGTCTGCATGCTAGAGTGAAAGGGTTATCCCAAGCTCAACCTTCTCCAGTAGTTAATTTTTCCCACCCCGTTACCCAATTGGTTTATATCGGATTTTATCTTGTATCGGTCCCACCTATAAGAGAAAATACAGAAAATAGAATTTCTGAACTGAAGGAGAAGATTTCACTAGAAAACGTAAAGCTCGTCGATTAGTAGGCTAGATCGCAAGATCTAGAGAACCATTCCACTATTAAACGTTGCAGAGTCTAATTGGGCCTCGGTGGCAGGTTTGGTTCCTGTTGTTGAGTTAAAGGGATTTAGGACCCCTCAACATGACTCTTGCACCCCTTAGCACCTGCTCCTCACCACTGTCGGATGACAAACTTTCGGACCTCCAGATCTGCTGACACGTATCTTCTACAAAGGACGACTATGATTTTCTCCAGGACTTTGGGGGGACTTGTCTTATCTAACACACAAACTTTCAAACTTTCAAACTTACGAAGGATGCAGAGGGTTAAATCCCATGCAACTTACCTGGATCTGATGATGGTTGATTCTTGCGCCTATATCTGACGATTGGGATCTGTTCTCCTCATGCACACTCCTCCTTCATTCTGGACCCTAATTTGACGATCCAGATCGCTTTTGATAATAGATATGACAACTATTGTAGCTTCTCCTCGCCTGTGGCTGCGCCTTCCCTCGAATGAAATATTTCTCAATAAATTTCAAAGGTTCGGCCTTTGACTCTTCCTCTGCAAGATTGAATTCTTGGTCTCTATCTGCATTGCCTCTCCTAGGATTTGAAATTGAAGCAAGTTAACCTACCCATGCCTTGCACTATTCCTTCATCTTGACCACCACTTAGTGAAGTGTGGCCTCTATTCACTCCCTACACCAGACTCTGCGTAGACTTGAACTATCTCTCCTAAGCTTGAAATTACTCAAACTCCTAAGGGATTCTTCCCTTTGTTCTCTAAATGATTTCTTGTGCTCTCCCAACACTTCTTCACTTGTCCTCCTAAGCTTATGGAATTTTCTAACGGTCCTCAGTGCACTTCTTGGACTGGCTTTACCCTTGAGGATTTCTCAACACTTGACTAAGTGTTGGCCCGATGCACACCTTGCACGGGTCTTCTGTGCACACTTCCACTACTTCTCCTCTAAGCTTGAAACAACTTGGACTTCAAAAAGTTCACGTTGAGCTCCCATTTTTTCACTCACCATGCACTCCTTACGGCCATTTATTCCTCACTTAGGCATCAAAATATAGCTCATTATCTCTTACTGTAACACCTTGTTTCCCCCAATTTTTAATTAATCATAAAATAAAAATTACCATGCTAATGAATGAGGAAAATGTAAATGTATTATTGTTTGAGTTTCCAATAAATGACTGTGGGGGTGAAGCCTTGAAAGTAATAGCTATGATATCACTAGAGGAAGAATGTGAAAACTATACTAGAGGGTTCATATATCAAATAACCCCAAATCTCCCTTGATAAGGATGACAAACCTGCTTCGAATCCCAAGGAAAGAAAATCAGTCAATGAAGAAAGGACCGGTGGTTGAATCACCAACCACCCCCATGAATGGAAACATGTGTTGTCAGTCCGAAGTACCATAGGGACCTGCAGACCTGAGCTTCCTTCTGATGGAAGGAATCGGATAGGTCGACAAACCTTCCTAGGTAAGAGGGACACACACACGGGAGAGGAAAGACACCAGACGAGGGTAGAAGCTCGCAAGGGAGAGGCGCGAGGCTCTCCAGTGAATCACAAATAGAAGGCCACAAGCTTGATGCTGAAGAGCATCTGAGAAACCTCACCGAGGCCACAACCGAGTGAGAAAGCTCCGAGTTGCAGAAAACAAGACCCAAACAGAAGCTGAAACAGAGAGAGAACCCTCGAGAACTGTGAGAATTCCCTGGTGATATCATGGCTTGGCATAGGGGTGGCCAGAGTGATAAGAATGAATGCCTTTGAGCCTATGGTTGAGTGGAAGAAAGAACACCCACAGTCAGTTGGTTGGTGACAACCTGTAATAGATAAGTGATTTCCTACCCTGTGTAATTTAGTTGTAACTGTGTATGAACTGGTTATACTGTGCATGCTTTCAGGAATGTGAATGAATGCTTAATGGATATACTGTATCCCTTCTATTTCTTCTTGGTTATATAATTAGGCAAGTAAGGAATTATATGGGTTGGACATGACTTATTCTCATAAATTCTTGAGTTCTGTAGTGTTTGAAGCTAGAGCCACGAACTGTGAGCTTGTCGACCTTAGGCGTAGTTGCATATACGATGGTTTACTCACCTAGTCGTTCTGAGTCCCTTGGAGGATGGAGTTTGTTAAGCTCATGAGAGGTAGTGTCGATAGGCATCGGATCTCTGCGATCAAATAGAACCCCTGATGAAGGAGCGCAATGGTTGTGTTGAAGACTCTTCTAAGATTCAAGTCCAGGAGAAAGAGTGCAAAGCTCTCAATTCTTTTATAACTGACAAAGCTCAGGAAGGATAGCAAGTTGCAAATACCAAAAGAGAGTACCCTTACATTTTCTAGATGAACAGATGAGATCCTTTCAGAGGATCTGAGATCTGTGACGACCGTTAGGTTGGAGGGAGGAATGTAGGTGTTAATGCCTTGACCCCTTTCAGCCTTTGCAAGTAGCGAAGGAATCGGGACTGTAGATCCAAAGATCCATGGGAGTTACCTAGACTGTCCATTTGTAGAGGACACGTGGCAGTCGGTCGGCGTTTCGGCACCCGAGAAACCCAAGGGAAATAACCCTTGTCTTCGCAAGTCGCAAAACCCCGGTATACAAAACCCTGAATCAGTTAGCGTGAATAGGTTTCGGCATTTTGGCACCCGGGAAACCCAAGGGAAATAACCCTTGTCTTCGCAAGTCGCGAAGTCCCGATACCCAAAAACCTCGATGTGCTCTGTGGTAGAAGGGAGTCCCAAAAGGATCTGGACTGTCCATCGGAGGAGACGTGTGGTGAGCAGTGAAAGTTTGGGGAAAGCTCCGAAATCCTGTGGACCGTTGGATCTAAATCCTCGAGGATCGTTGATCTCCTACACAAATCCCCATATCGGAATTCAGGGATTGGAGTGACAAGAGTTTTGGAATCATTGCATCATGAACTCTCGGTTCACGAAACTCCAAAAAGATCTGGACCATTGGATCCAAAACATCGAGAGCCGCTGGATCTAATACAAGAACTCGAGCATTGGGTTTCGGGGTTTGAAGAGTTGAAAGACTTGACTCTCTTGCATTTCGAACTCTTGATTACCAAAATCCCGATACGGCCAGGACTGTCAGATCAGGGAGAGAGACTCGCAACTGTCGATCTCCTCGAAGGTAAGATTTCGAGTTTCGGGGTTTGTAGATTCGAAAGACTTGAATAGCTTGTATCGCTGAGTCGCGAAATGCGAAAAGGCACCTAGTTTGTTTGGCCTGTGGTCATAACCGATGATCACATGGAGGTGAAGCCCATGCTTGGTGCTTGAGTTGTACACGATGGGTTTTCAATGAAAGAACCGATGGATTGGTTTAGTGAAGGTTCCGACAGGAAGAGCTAGCATGCTCTAGGAACTCGTAGGAACTCAGGGATTCTGTCCCTCGAGAAAGAGGAGAAAAAGGAGAAAAGTCTATTATGCCGTAGTGGGTATGTGACACTTACTTTAATCCTTTTGGCCTACATAAGATCTTGATCCTAGCATGAGGTAAAAGTTGTTTATCTTGGTATTTTCTGAGTTTTTAATGAATTAATTAGGATCTTCTAGCTATATCTTACCAATGATAAAAATATACTTACCTTTTCAATGTAACAACTATTCCCATACTATTCCTGGCATTTTAGTGCCCACACATGCAATCCAGTACCCAAAGTTGTCGCTTAACCTATCCGCGCGCGCCCAAAGAAAATTTGGCAATATGGGTTTCATTTGTTTAACCATCGAGATGGTTGTTGAACATTCTACTTGTGCCCAACGTCCATCTCCCTGCCACGAGAATCAAATACATTACATGGGCATATCTTCTAGCGCAACTGCAGATCGGGGTCTGAACCAAGGAGCAGCTATGATATCTAGTTCATTGGAGTGATTTTCTAAGTTTGTAACCTAGTATAAAGGGAATCGTGGTCCATGTGATTCTTCAGTTTGATATCTATTTTTATCTCCCTCTTCCACGAGAACAGGGGAAAGCAAAGTAATCCTATGAATACTTAGAACTCGATAAATAAGTAGTCTTGCTCTATAATCGAAAAGATAAATATATTGATAAATACAATCAGAACCCGTGTTACTTATTTTTCATATATATTCCTTATCTTTGATGTTGTGATGAATACACTATAAACTGGTTTCATATTTCCATTTAATATCAATCAAAAATTATCTCATCTTGTTCGCATACCTGTGAGTTACTAAGTTCATTTTAACTCACTACTCGGGAAGGCAAGGGCCCACTTCCCCTGGTAACTTGAGTCACTGTATATTATTAGTTTTCATCTGTTATAATCGTATGCATGTGTCGATTTGTATAGAGTGATTTCTAATCTGTAGACTTTATTTAAATTCCTATGTGTTTTACTATTCAGTATGGTTTTTATGGGTTGTCAATCAAATTTCCCTTAGTGCAATCGAAGGATTTATTGCAACAATATAGATGTGTGCACAAATATTAAATATTTGTATTCTTCCAAAGCATAATTCTTTCTGATATGAGCTCGAAAGCCAGGCACATTTCATGATCTAATTACCTAAACTCAAAATGTATATCACATACTTTTGTTAATAAAACTAAAGAGATACGATTAGAGTGACTGGACTAAATCAAGACATTGAACTATTTACTGTGTGTTAATGAGGAAGTGTATTATAAGAGGTTAAAGTATTGATTCATTGGGAGTAAAGTCAAGGTAATGAATGACACGATTACATGGCAACTATTATTTTCTTAAGGAACTGATTATTTTTCTTATCTTGAATAAGAAGGGTTAATATCAATAATTGATAAAAGTTTTGTGATGATTACTCATAAAACCTTAAATTACTTCTTGATTGTTCAGAGATTAAGTTCATTCATGAAAGATCCAGTTGATAAATTCATACTTTGATTCAGTGATACTAAGGGAATAGATTTTTAAGTCATTAGAAGGGACTTATTCTTATGGTTTAATTTTGTCTGTTTGTTGAGTGTGCTTGACCTCTAGAGGTATGTTTAATAAAAAGTAAGATAACATTTCAAGGGACAAGAGTTTTAGCTTTAGTTTTGTGTAAGTTGTGTATTTATATTCTCGTACTGATAGGTGTAAATCCTTTTTATAAAGCAGTGTTATTTTAGTACTTCACCCACCAACTGAAGTTTCAAGCTTGTGGCAAGCCTCATACAGATTCATTCCCCTGCACACCAATTTCTTGTCTGTGTGTAAGAATGCAGTAGCACCTTAGGGTCTGTCATGCTTGTAGTGAAGTAAGCATTTTTTAGGTTATGGATAAACTAGACATGAGATTACTCTCAGAGCTAGTTAGTTTCATTATAGGTCAGTAACACAAGTTTATGAGGACTTGAGTGGACTCATATTGTTGACTGATACAGACACATGCCCAGATAATTACTATATTTTCATCAGTTTCTTTGTTGTTTTGTTATAAGGTTGATTGGTTTCCATCCATATTATAGGATTCAGATATTTGAATAGGAGAATGATTCTTTGGTTTGATCATTGATTAGTTGTGTGGAATGTACTAGTAGCTTGAGTTAGTTTTTCATCAAAATGCTTTTCATGTCAATGAATAGTTGGTAGGTTATTTAGCTCTCTTGGTCCTTGAAAGAAAAGGTAGGATATACTTCTATCATTTGTCTGCACATACTCTACATGTAGTTCATCAGTTTACGACCTGGTTGACGCTTATGTGGGACTTTATTACAACAATTAATTTTCCCAACAATTCAGTCCCCTTGTTTCTTCATCTTCCTAACAAATGAGTCTAAAAAGACTCTGGCCTCACACTCCTTGCATGGCTCCTCAGAGTGTTCAGAAACTCTGGTATGCCTTCCTTTCTGAGCTTTAGTAATTTTTTCTGGTGTGCCCACCTTGCACACTCTTCTTTGAACTCGAAACAGAGTTCAAGTGCACTCCTTGCACTGGCTTCACAGAGCTTTTCAGTAACTCTGGTGTGCACTCCTTGCACAAACCTAAGATCCCAAAACACTTAGAAAACTAAAGATAGGGAAATCTATCTAACTCCTACAAAGGGAAAATTTCTCATACTCATAGCATTCACAAAACACATAGTAAACATTCAATAAACACATTCATTCATTCACACGATACACACAGAAAAAATCATATGTAGAAAAAACTGCTTTTTGTATTAATATTGAATGTCATGTACACTGTGTACAAGGTTGGATAGCAAGAGACTCTCAACTCTTCCTCCTCTCCTCTCTTGATCTCTCTGATGCTCTCATTCATAATGAATTTCGATACAAATATATTTTTAAAAAAGAGGGGCTCCTCGAGCCTTCCCTCCAGCTACCTACATTAAATTACATTCAATTGCCATCTAGTTTGAATCAGATCTAGATCTACCTACTATTAGCCATTAAAAGTGACCCTACCTATTACAATAACTCAGCCTGTACAAATATAGTGGCTCGGTTCTCCTTGAGCCTCCAAACTTTAATTATATCAAATTTTAAACTTGGTTCAAAATGTGAAAGGACTGACACGTCCTTCTTTGGGATCCATTCCCTCCAAGTACGCTGATGCACTAGCTGTTGACATGCTGATGAGGTGGAGAGATGCTCCTGCATCACAATGCATACTATATCATATCATACCATTTACAGTGCACACCATACCCTTTTCAGTGCCATTGCCAATGCCAATGCATGTGGTACCATACCATACAATTGTCAATGCATACCATGCAATGGCAAGGAAATGCATACCATACCATTGGCAATGGCAATGGTATAAATTTCCTTTCCATTGCCTTGTATGGTAAACATTGGAAATGGTATGGTACATTATGGTATGGTATGCATTGCCTTTCCATTGTATGGTATGCGTTGGAAATGGTATGGTATGGTACCACATGCACTGGCAATGGTATGGTATGCATTGGAAATGGTATGGTATGGTACCACATGCACTGGAATTGGCAATGGAAATGGTATGGTATGCATTGGAAATGGTATGCTATGGTATGGTATGCATTGGCAATGGAAATGGCAATGGTATGCATTGGTATGACATGCATTTCCTTGTCATTTCCTTGTATTGTATTCATTGGCAATGGTATGGCATGGTATGTTATGGTATGCATTGACAATGGTATACCATACCATTGCCAATGCATACAATGGTATGCATTGACAATGGTATACCATACCATTGCCAATGCATACAATGGTATGCATTTCCTTTCCATTGTATGGTATGCATTGGAAATGGTATGGTATGGTACCACATGCATTGGAATTGAAAATGGAAATGACAATGTTATGGTATCCATTGGTATGGTATGCATTTCCTTTCCATTTCCTTCCATGGCATGCATTGGCAATGGTATGGTACGGTATGCATTTCGAATGGTATGCATTGGAAATGGAAATGGTATGCATTGGAAATGGTATATCATACCATTGCCAATGCATACCATACAATGCATACAATGGTATGCATTGCCTTGCCATTGTATGGTATGCGTTGCCAATGGTATGGTATGATATGGTATGCATTGGCATTGTCAATGGAAATTGCAATGGCATGGTATGCATTGGAAATAAAAATGGTATGCTATGGTATGGTATGATATGGTATTGGAAATGGTATGATATGGTATGCATTATGAGCTCCTTTAGCTCAATGACCCTTATCCACCTTGTAGCTCCTGCAGATCCTATAGCTCTTGCTATTTCGGGAATTCTCCTCAGAGAATTTCGACCATCCAAAATTTTCCTTCAAAGGTCTCTGGTTCTAAATTGACCTTGTGATCCTCTTCTGGGACCTACCCTCTGCACGATGGCCAAAGTTCCCTTCAGCTCTTCAACACCTTGAAGATGCTAACTCTCCTGAGCTTCCCTTAGCAACTCAAATCTCCTATGAGATTTCTGCATGCACTCCTTGCAGCACTTCTTCAAATACGTCTAAGTATTTGAGTTCTTCGACCCTGCGCAATTCTCTGCAATAGTAGTCTTTTGTCTTAGTCTAGGAGTTATGAAATTCCACCCATCCTACACATGCCTTGCACGGATTATGTGCCTTCTTTCACTTCTACAGAAAATGAGAACAATGTTCTTCCTCCTGAGCTTTCAGAGATGAACTCTGAATTCGTCAACGCACTCCTTGCAGACGCTTCACTGCACTCCTTGCAGGAATTCTTACTCAAGAAGTGAAAAACAATTGAAACTCATTTCCTTACTCTCTCAGACTTCAAACACTTAACATGAATTCCTACATACACATCATAACAACAAATGTACAATGGAAAGAGTAAACAACCATAAGCATAGCATTAGTATGTATACACAGAAAGCCTTATATCACCATGAATCTGAATCAAAGCTCTTTATATTAATTCAGAACTTCTGTACATGGATTCTTCTGCATAGCTCTCTGCTACAACTCCTCTATATTCTATATGCTCTTCTTAATGATAATACAAATGATACAAGATGAGGGTGTCTCTAGCCGTTTTCCCTCCAGCTCCTAAAATTGTCAAATCTAGAAATTTAAAACTACCTACTTACATTAACTATGCATAAATGCCTTTTCACCCTAAAGATGAGAGCGGATCACTCAAGATCTGTTTACAATTTGGAAGTATGCCCTTTTCTTAACTATTTCATTAAAGTCTACGCATCCAATTTTTCAAAACATTTCAAACACTTTTAACATGTGCCAAAAATGT
This sequence comes from Picea engelmannii, assembly GCA_009831015.1. Classification (NCBI taxonomy): domain Eukaryota; kingdom Viridiplantae; phylum Streptophyta; class Pinopsida; order Pinales; family Pinaceae; genus Picea; species Picea engelmannii. The sequence continues at coordinate 651,035 of ML777070.1, read as the reverse complement.
GATGGTGTTTGTCCCACGCTCGCTTGTAGCTGGCAATGCTCCTGCATTAGTAAAGCAATAGAGGAGCATATCAGTGATAAAGAGGCAGCATACCAAAGAAGCATATCAGTTTTGTATATCAACAATAGAGGTTGCATATCATAGGCATATATCAACAACATATTAGTGTTGTATATCAACAATAGAAGCAACATATCAGAGGTGTATTTCAGCAAGGTCTCTTAGGTATTTGTCAGGTCAGAGTCATCTTGGCAAGCTCTTTAAGAGAAGAACATTCATGGTGGATATTTGTAAGTGATCTTACATTATTAATGTAATAAAGAAATATCGTTTGTTGGGGTTTTTCTCCCTGTACAGGGTTTCCCCGGGGTATATGTGTTGTTGATGTGTATGCTTACTTATCTACATAGTTATTGCTATTCGGTTATGATTTGGTATAGTTGAAGTGTATTACACTGGAATCAAAGTATTGAATAAAATAAAATAATTAATCCACATAAGAAATCAAGCTCATAATTTCCAATACCATATAATACCATTTGTATCATACACCCTCATCTTGTATCATTTGTATTATCATTAAGAAGAACATATAGAATATAGAGGAGTTGTAGCAGAGAGTTGTGCAGAAGAATCCATGTATAGAAGTTTTGAATTAATATAAAGAGCTTTGATTCAGATTCATGGTGATATAATGCTTTCTTTGTATACATACTAATGCTATGCTTATGGTTGTTTACTCTTTCCATTGTACATTTGTTGTTATGCTGTGTATGTAGGATTTCATGTTAAGTGTTTGAAGTCTGAGAGAGTAAGGAAATGAGTTTCAATTGTTTTTCACTTCTTGAGTAAGAATTCCTGCAAGGAGTGCAGTGAAGCGTCTACAAGGAGTGCGTTGATGGATTCAGAGTTCATCTCTGAAAGCTTAGGAGGAAGAACGTTGTTCTCATTTTCTGTAGAAGTGCAAGAAGGCACATAAGCCATGCAAGGTGTGCACAGGATGGGAGAAATTTCATAACTACTGTTGCGGAGAATTGTGCAGGGTCGAAGAGCTCAAATACTTAGACGTATTTGAAGAAGTGCCGCAAGGAGTGCATGCAGAAATCTCATAGGAGATTTGAGTTGCTAAGGGAAGCTCATGAGAGTTAGCGTCTTCAAGGTGTTGAATAGCCGAAGGGAACTTTGGCCATCGTGCATAGGGTAGGTCCCAGAAGAGGATCGTAGGGTCAATTTAGAACCAGAGACCTTTGAAGGAAAATTTTGGATGGTCGAAATTCTCTGAGGAGAATTCCCGAAATAGCGAGATCTATAGGATCTGTAAGAGCTGCAAGGTGGATAAGGGTCATTGATCTTGATTTATTAGGACGTCATATCATTTCAGCATTTCGGGGTTTGAAGGTATGAAGTGTAAGTCAAGATCCTTGGTTAATCAAATCCCCGAAATGAAAAAAGGAGGTTTTCATGTGTGGGGCAAGAAGGAACAAGTTTAAGTTTTTTGGAACTTTGGAATTTGGGGTTTGGAAGTCTCGAGGGAGGGAGATCGAGACTCCAGGGGTTGAGAGCAGGGTGGCACGTCATCGCAACTCCCAAAATCACGAAAGGAGAAAAGTCGAAATTGACATCAGGTAAGGTCAAGTGTTAGTACTTTGGGTTTCGGAGGTCGAAGAGGTAAGGTGCTCGACCATAGGGTTTGTGAAATCACGAAATTTGATATCCCGAAGTAAACAAGGAATTCCCTCAAGGTTTTGTTGTGGGTAGATTTTCCGAAAGGGAAAGGAAAGAGCTAGTCGAGCTCTTGGGCTGAAAGGAAAAGATCCTGTGTGGATTCCGACCTGTGGGTCTGAGGGTCTACGTCATTCACCCTTAACTTGCATATCAAACTATGTTGAAGAGAGGGGTCGACCTCTGCTTATATAGGTTGAAGAGGAGAATAGGAGAGGCTCGAAATAGTAACTTGTTTGCATGCTTTAGTCATAACTCAACTTCATACTTTAGTTTGAACTTAGAAATAGACTTGAGACTGGTATACTTTAGTTCGAAAATAAAACTAGACTTGAGACTTCAGTTACAACTCAACATTACACTTTAGTTTGAAAATAGAACTAGATTTAAGACTTCAATTACAACTCATCATTACACTTTAGTTCTAAAATAGAACTAGACTTGATACTTCAGTTGCAACTCAACATTACACTTTAGTTCGAAAATAGAACTAGACTTGATACTTCAGTTGCAACTCAACATTACACTTTAGTTCAAAAATAGAACTAGACTTGATACTTCAGTTGCAACTCAACATTACACTTTAGTTCGAAAATAGAACTAGACTTAAGACTTCAGTTACAACTCGACTCTTTACAAGGAAATTTGAAATTCTCTTCATGGTCGATAATGTTACACGTGCCAACGCACTAGATCAATACATTTATATCATTTGCAATATTAGGAATATTGTTTGTTTCTAGATCATAGGAATTTTATATTCAACATAACTTTTGCTAGGTGCCTTGAATTTTTCTCATGGCTCACAAGGCTTGATTAGGCTCATAGAGGTTGTACATTCCCCCTGACTTTTGCACTATTTTTTCTATGCTCACAAAGGTTGTACATCCCCCTTGACTTTTGCACTAGACTCTCTATTCTCATAGAGGTTATACGTTCCCCTTGAATTTTGCATTAGACTCACATAGCATCTCATTTGTCATGACTTTTGGTTTGAATCACAGAGGTTGTATGTTCCCCCTAGATTTTGTCAATACCTCACAAGACTGGTTGATTCTCCAAATCTCCCTAGCTAGCCTCAGGGCATCCCATATGGCCATTCATTGGAGAATGACTATCGATGCTGCCAAATTTAACACTCCCTCTCAATGAGGGAGTCATTCTAAGCCACACCAAGCTTGCCTCTCAGTTGCACACACTGTATCGAGGTCAGAGGCTTGGTCAGGATATCAGCTCCCTGCTCACTCGTGGCTATGTATTGTAACTTTACAGTTTTTATCTAGACCAAGTATCGTATGTAGTGGTACCTCATGTCAATATGTTTTGACCTATCATGAAATATTGAGTTCTCTGTCAATTTTATGCAACTTTTATTATCACAGTGAACCACCGTCATCTCGATCTTGTCACCAAACAACCCAGAATCCAATTTTCTGAGCCATACTGCTTCCTTGCTAACATCACTTGCTGCAATGTACTCAGCCTCTATTGTACTCTGTCCCATGGATCTTTGCTTCCATCTTGACCAAGAGATCATAGTGGATCCTAAACTGAAGCAGTATCCAGAAGTACTCTACCAATCCAATGGGCTTCCTGCCCAGTCAGCATCTGCATACCCATGCAGAAATAAACCACCATTGGATGTATAACTCAGACCATAAGTAATGGTCCCTCTAAGATATCTCAAGATGTGCTTTGTTGCCACCCAATGTCTCTGTCTTAGTTTAGCCATGAAATGACTCATTGCAATCACTACATAGCATATATATGGCCTAATGTGGATCATGTACATCAATGATCCAATCAGTTGGCTATGCATGGTGGGATCCACCAAATTTGAACCTATATCGGAATCATGCATCTTCCTTAGGTTGGTAATCATCAAAGTAGACATGGATTTTCAATCCATCATACCAAAACTCTTTAGTACATCCATTGTGTATTTTCCTTGTGCCAGAAATATCTCTCCCTGTCTTTGCCATACTTCCAATCCTAGGAAGTAATGCATCAAGCCTAAGTCTTTCATCTCAAATTCTAAGGTTAGATCCCTCTTACACCAGGCTATTAGCCCTTCATCTCTTATTATAAAGAGATCATCAACATACAAGATTAGTATAACAGGGTTTTTACCTCTAATCTTGAAGTACATATTTGCATCAACATCACTTTTTCAAAATCCTGGGATTTTAAGAAAGCCATCAATCCTGTCATACCAAACTCTGGGAGCCTGCTTAAGACCCTTCCTTAGCTTGCATACATGAGTTCCTTTGTTATGAAGTACAAAACCATCTGGTTGTTCCAAAAAGACCTCATGTTCAATCTTTCCATTCAAGAATGTTGTTTTTACATCCATCTGATGTAGCTTCCAACCAAGAACGGGAGCTAAAGCAATAATAGTTCGAATGGAGGTATACCTAGATACAGGGGAAAAAGTATCTTCATAGTCGATTCCTTGTTTCTAAGTGAAGCCTCTAGCTACAAATATTTCTTTGAACTTTTCCACACTACCATCAACTACATATTTGATCTTATAGATCCATTTGGAAGAAACCACCGATTTGTCATTTGGCCTCGGCACAATGTCCCAAACATTGTTCTTTATAATAGACCTATATTCCTCAAGCATGTCATCCTTCCATACTTGTAATTTATCTTCTTCTTCAAATGAAGAAGGTTCGACATCACTAATGTTTCTCATCAATGAAACATAGCCTCCAAATCTATGAGGCCTCTTCCTTTCCCTGAAAGTTCCTTTGGGAAAAGCTATCCTTTCTGCTTCCTGCACTATTTATTTAAGACAACCTAGCTTCCTTTTGGCTAAAGGTTCTTCAAGAGTTCTTTCTAACAACTTAACCGAATTCTAGGGGCTCCTTACTTGGCCCTTCATGAGGTTCCTCCCTTTGATCATATGACTCTTCATTTTCAAAAGAGGGTGAAGATGTCTGAACTGCTTCATATTCCTGCTGGAGTTCTCTAGATTTCTTAAATGTGGCTTCCTCATGGAAAGTCACATCTATGGTTACCTCTATTTTCCTCTGACTTGGTACATAAATCTTGTAAGCCTTGGAGTTATCATTATACCCCACAAAAACCCCTTTATTTCTTGAGGGTTCCATCTTTTTCCTCTTTTCCTTAGGGACATGAATATACACAAGACACCCAAATATCCTTAGATGCCCTACTTCAGGTTTGATCCCTGAGAAGACCTCTTCAGGAGTCTTGTCCTTCAAGATAGCATGTGGACACCTTTTCTGAATATACACGGCAGTGGAGGTAGCTTCTACCAATAAAGAATTTGGCAGATCCTAGTCAAACATCATTGCTTTCGCTGCCTCACAAATTGTCACATTTTTCCTCTCAACAACTCCATTTTGCTGAGGTTTATATGGCACGATCATCTGTCTCTTGATTCCCGCTAACTTGCAGAAATACTCAAACTGGACAGATTCAAACTCTCCTCCATTATCTATTCTAATGATTATGAAGTGTTTCCCTATCTACTTTTCAATAAAGGCTTTATACTCTTTGAATTTATGAAATGTGTCACTTTTAGCTTTAAGGAAATATATCCAACATTTTCTTGAGTAATCATCAATAAAAATGACATAATACAAACAACCAATGAGTGAGGGAGATGACATAGGACCACATACATCAGAATAAGCAATATCTAAGATGCCCTGAGCTCTGTTGTCACTACTATGAAATGCTTTTTTTATATTGTTACCTAGCATGCATCTCTTACAAATTTCATTTTTACTAAGAGAAATAGAGGGCATGCCACATACCATGTTCTATAGATATGGAAGATATTTTTAATGAAGATGTCCAAGTATTATGTGCCACAACTTGTTGGAGCTAGTCACATCATGAGGCAATGCCTGAATTGACTGTCATGGCATGACGTACAGTCCTCCACTGTGAGTTCCAATGGGTTTTGTTGTACTTAAGTGGCTACCTTTAGACCATAGTAGTACCTTCATGTCCTTGAAGATCACCCAATATCCCTTGTCCTCAAGGGTTGCAACTGATAGTAGATTCTTATTGAGCCCTAGAACATATAATACTTCATCAACATGAAGTCTAGCCCTAGATTTCAATCTGAAGGAGATACATCCTACTCCCTCTATCTTGTAACATTTGTCATCCCCAAGCTCAACATGCTCTGCAAAATATTTTGTCTCGAAATCTAAGAGGATCTCCTTGAACCCTGTCATGTTCTTTGATGCACCACTGTCTACTAACCAAGTTTTCGGCCCCATAAAAACTGAACTGGATAAGGAAGAAACCAAGTAATATTCTTTTCTATTTTCTTTCTCATTAGAAGTACTTTTCTGAGTTCTTTTGGATTCATCATCCTCAGCAGTTGAGGCATGATGTTTCCCTTTCCTAGGATATTTCTTTCTAAACCAACAATCTTTAGAAAAATGACCCAACTTATTACAACTAAATAATTTAATATTAGATGTATCAATATTCTTGCCTTTGAATGTACCTTTGGTGTTTGGCTTCCTCTGAGAGCCTTTCTAGAAAGTGCCTTTCTTCTTTCCCTTGAATCTTGATGCTAAAGCTAAGTTCTATTCTTTCGTTGGCTCGCTCCTGGTAGATGTGCGACTCACCTCCTGGAGGCAATCATGCCATAACCTCTCAAACGTGGGTTGAATCTCTCTCCCACTTACACTGGATAAGAAGGTCTCCCATGAAGAAGGAAGACAGTAAAAAATGGCTTGCACTAAATCATCATCGTCCACTGTCACCCCTGTGACCAAAATCTGATCTCTGATCTATGCTATCCTGGAACAGAAAGATGCCACTGATTCACCTTTCTCCATCTTTAAATACTTAAGCTTGTGCTTAAGTGTCCTCTTCTAACTTGGAGCATGTTTGTCATACAGATTCACCAAGGTATCCATACAGTCCTTGGCAGTCATTAACGAAGTCATTGCAAGCATTATACTATCTTTGACTGAGTCAAAGATGATTCACTTGGCCTTTTCTTGACTCTTCCTGAAGGCCACTCTTCCTGCATTATTCATGGGTTCCTCCACCACTGTGGTCACATACTGCTCAAGATCATGCTCCTGCAAGATATTTGTTATCCATAGCTTCCACACATTGAAGTGGGTAGCTCCTTCGAGCCTATCCTCGACCCTAACTGAAATGGAGGATGCCATGGACCTCACACTGGAAAATTAATCAATCTAGCTTGGATCTGTGTGTACCTGTTGCTGTACTTCAACATGCTTAACACACCCTAAGCTCCAATACCATGTTAAATTATGAGCTTGATTTCTTATGCAGATTAATTATTTTATTTTCTTCAATACTTTGATTCCAACTTAATACACTTCAACCATACCAAATCATAATCGAATAGCAATAACTATGTAGATAAGTAAGCATGCACATCAACAACACATATACCTTGGGGAAACCTTGTACAGGGAGAAAAACCCCAACAAACGATATTCCTTTATTGCATTAATAATGTAAGATCACTTACAAATATCCACCATGATTGTTCTGCTCTTAAAGAGCTTGCCAAGATGACTCTGACCTGACAAAGACCTAAGAGACCTTGCTGAAATACACCTCTGATATGTTGCTTCTATTGTTGATATACAACACTTATATGCTTCTGATATACGCCTCTGATATGCAGCCTCTATTGCTGATATACAACACTGATATGCTTCTTTTCTATGCTGCCTCTTTATCACTGATATGCTCCTCTATTGCTTCACCCTTAACCTGCATATCAAACTGTGTTGAAGGGAGGGGTCGACCTTTGCTTATATATGCTGAAGAGGAGAAGAGGAGAAGCTCGAAATAGTAACTTGTTTGCATGCTTTAGTCATAACTCAGCTTCATACTTTAGTTCGAAATTAGAACTAGACTTGAGACTGGTATACTTTAGTTCGAAAATAGAACTAGACTTGAGACTTCAGTCATAACTCAACATTACACTTTAGTTTGAAAATAGAACTAGACTTGAGACTGGTGTACTTTAGTTTGAAAATAGAACTAGACTTGAGACTTCATTTACAACTCAACATTACACTTTAGTTCGAAAATAGAACTAGACTTAAGACTTCAGTTACAACTCAACATTACACTTTAGTTCAAAAATAGAACTAAACTTGATACATCAGTTGCAAATCAGCATTACACTTTAGTTCGAAAATAGAACTAGACTTGATACTTCAGTTGCAACTCATCATTACACTTTAGTTAGAAAATAGAACTAGACTTGATACTTCAGTTGCAACTCAACATTACACTTTAGTTCGAAAATAGAACTAGACTTAAGACTTTAGTTACAACTCGACTCTTTACAAGGAAATTCAAAATTCTCTTCATGGTGGATAATGTTACACGTGCCAACGCACTAGATCAATACATTTATATCATTTGCAATATTAGGAATATTGTTTATTTCTAGCTCATAGGAATTTTATATTCAACATAACTTTTGCTAGGTGCCTTGACTTTTTCTCATGGCTCACAAGGCTTGACTAGGCTCACAGAGGTTGTACTTTCCCCCTAACGTTTGCACTACTAGTCTATCTATTCTCACATAGGTTGTACGTTCCCCCTTACTTTTGCACTAGACTGTCTATGATCACAGAGGTTGTACATTCCCCCTGACTTTTGCATTAGACTCACATAGCATCTTGTTCGTCTTGACTTTTGGTTTGACTCACAGAGGTTGTATGTTCCCCATGGTTTTTGTCAATACCTCACAAGACTGGTTGATTCTCCAAATCTCCCTGGCTAGCCTCAGGGTGGCCCATATGGCCTCTCGTTCGAGAATGACTTTCGATGCTGCCAAATTTAACAACCATACCATTTCCATTGCCAATGCCAATGCATACCATACCATACCATACCATACCATTTCCAATGCATACCATACAAGGAAATGGCAAGGAAATGCATTCCATAGTCATTTCCATTGCCAATGCAGACCATACCATACCATTTTCAATGCATACAATGATATGCATTACCCTGTCATTGTATGGTATGCATTGGCAATGGTATGGTATGGTATGCATTGGCATTGACAATGGTATGGTATACATTGGCAATAGCAATGGTATGCATTGGCAATGGCATGCAATGACAATGGTATGCATTGGTATGGTATGCCTTTACTTTCCATTAAATTGTATTGTATGCATTTTCAGTGGTATGGTATGGTATGATATGGCATGGTATGCATTGGCAATGGAAATGGTATGCATTTCCTTGCCATTGGAAAATTTGGTATGGTATGGTATGGTATGGTATGCATTGGCATTGGCATTGGTATGGTATGGTATGTATTGCCAATGGTATGCATTGTCATTGGCATTGGTATGGTATGGTATGCATTTCCAATGGCATTCATTGGCAATGGCAGTGGCATTGGTATGGTATGGTATGCATTTCCAATGGCATTCATTGGCAATGGCAGTGGCATTGGTATGGTATGGTATGCATTGCCAATGGAAATGGGAATTGTATGCATTGGCATTGGCATTGGTATGGTATGGTATGGTATGCATTGGCATTGGTATGGTATGGTATGCAATGGCAATGGCAATGGTATGCATTGGCAATGGAAATGGTATGAATTTCATTTCCATTTGGCATTGGTATGGTATGGTATGCATTGGAAATGGTATGCATTGGCATTGGTATGGTATTGTATGCATTTCCAATGGTATGCATTGGCAATTGCAATGGTATGCATTGGCATTGGTATGGTATGGTATGGTATGCATTGGAATTAGCAATGGTATGGTATGGTATGGTATGCATTGGCATTGGCATTGGGACGATATGGTATGCATTTCCAATAGTATGCATTGGCAATGGAAATGGCATTGGTATGGTATGGTACGTATTTCCAATGGTATGCATTGCCAATGGAAATGGTATGCATTGGCATTGGAATTGGTATGGTATGGTATGCATTGGCATTGGAATTGGTATGATATGATATGGTATGCATTGCCTTGCCATTGTATGGTAAGCATTGGAAATGGTACAGTATGGTACCACATGCATTGGCATTGGCAATGGAAATGGAAATGGTATGGTATGCATTGGAAATTGTATGCTATGGTATAGTATGCCTTGCCTTGGTATGGTATGGTATGGTATGGTATGCATTTCCTTGGTATGGTGTTCCTTTCCTTGCCTTGGTATGGTATGGTATGCGTTTCCATGCCATGCCTTTCAATTCCTTGTCTTTCATTCACTTTCCATGTCTTGTCTTTCCATACGATGCCTTTCCATGTCATGCCATGCCATGTCATGCCATTAAATTCAATTCCATACCTTTACTTTCATTCACTTGGCATGCCTTTCCTTTTCCATGCCATGCATTTCCATACCATGCCATTCCTTGCCATGCCATGCCTTGCCATGCCTTGCCTTGCCTTCACTTTCCATGTCTTGTCTTTACATACCATGCCTTTTCCATACCATGCCTTATCATCCCATGCCTTTCCATGTCATGCCATGCCATGCCTTGCCTTGCATTCACTTGGCATGCCTTTCCTTTTCCATTCCATTCCTTTCCATACCATGCCATTTATTTCCATGCCATGCCTTTCCTTGGCTTCACTTGCCATGCCTTGCCTTCACTTTCCATGCCTTGCCTTGCATTCACTTGTCATGCCATCAAAGGATTCATATGTAAAAATTACAAACAAAGGATTCATTAAGCATGCAATTCTACAACGTTTTATCCCATATTTCTTATATAGAAATACCTGCATGAGAATTCCAATGTTTTGGTAAATGAGGCATAATGCAATTTCTGAAGAGGAGGTCGATTTTAGAGAACATTGTGTCAGGCATTTGTGGGTAGTTTAGTCGCATGGGCCTTGGCCAAATAGACTTGTGGGAGCTTACAAAACTTTGTTATGCCACTCGGTTTGGATTTTATGTCCCTGGACCAAATTGGCCACATGTCCCTGAATGGCTTGAAGAGGCAAGTTGCAACTTGCGATTAAAATCAAACCGAGACTTCAATACAAGAACCATTAGTTGCATTGGATCCGTAGCACTAGGTTTCAACCGGGGGGGGTCCATTGTCATTCTTTCTGATACTAGGGTTTTGGTCAACGAAGCAAACTGCAATTTCTAAAGACGAGGTCGATTTTCAAGATCATTGTGTTGGGAATTTGTAGGTAGTGTAGTCATGTGAGCCTTAGCCAAATATAATTTTGGGAGCTTAAGGAACTCTATTATGCCACTCAGTTTGGATTTTATGCCCCCAGATCAAACTGGCCACATGTCCCTGAATGGATTGAAGAGGTGAGTTGCAACTCACGATAAAAATTTAAACAAGACTCGGATGGGAGAAATATCAGTTTCACTGGATCCAAAGCACCATGTTTCAACAAAGGGGGGGCCTCCACTGTCATTCCATCCACCGAAAAACCGTTTGTTGGAGTATCTCTGACACCATGGTTTTGGTCAATAAGGCATAGTGCAATTTCTAAAGAGGAGGTCGATTTTCAAGAACACTGTGTCAGGAATTTGTGGGTAGTATAGTCACATGGGCCTTGGCCAAATAGACTTGTGGGAGCTTACAAAACTCCGTTATGCCACTCGGTTTGGATTTTATGCCCCCAGACCAAATTGGCCACATGTCCCTAAATGGATTGAAGAGGTGAGTTGCAACTCGCTATAAAACTCAAACCGAGACTTGAATGGGTGAACTATCAGTTGCATT
>ML777070.1:620381-639473 GCA_009831015.1 Picea engelmannii | reverse complement strand
TTTGGTCAATGAGGCTTAGTGCAATTTCTAAAGAGGAGGTCGATTTTCAAGAACACTGTGTCGGGCATTTGTGGGTAGTTTAGTCACACGGGCCTTGGAAAAATATACTTGTGGGATATTATGGAACTCTGTTATGCTACTCAGTTTGGATTTTGTGCCCCCAGACCAAATTGGCCACAGGTCCCTGAATGGCTTGAAGAGGTGAGCTGCAACTCGCAATAAATCTCAAACCAAGACTGAGATGGGAGGATCGTTAGTTACAATGGATCCGGAGATCCAGGTTTAACTGGGGGGGGATCTACTGTCATTCCATCCACTAAAAAAGCATTTGTTGGAGTATCTTCAGCACTAGGGTTTTGGTCAATGATGCATAGTGCAATTTCTGAAGAGAAGGTTTATTTTCAAGAACAATGTGTCGGGCATTTGTGGGTACTGTAGTCGCATGGGCCTTGGCCAAATAGACTTGTGGGATCTTATAAAACTTCATTATGCCTCTCAGTTTGGATTTTATTCCCCCAGATCAAATTGGCTACATGTCACTGGATGACTTGAAGAGGCGAGTTTCAACTCGTGATAAAACTCAAACTGAGATTCGAATGGGAGAACCGTCAGTTGCATTGGATCCATAGCATCGAGTTTCAACTAGGGGGAGGGCTTGGCTGTCATTTTTTCCACCATAAAACTGTTTGTTGGAGTATCTATGGCACTAGATTTTTTCTCATTGTTAGCTTACATATGTTTAGGCAAGGCATGTCAAGAAAAGGTAAGTGAAGGCAAGGCATGGCAAGTTAGAAGGAAAGTGAAGGAAAGGAATGGCATGGAAAGTGACAAGGCAAGGAAAGTGAAGGCAAGGTGTGGAAAGTGAAGGCAAGGAATGGCATGGAAAGTGAAGGCAAGGAAAGGCAAGTGAAGGAAAAGAAAGGAAAGGCAAGTGAAGGAAAGTGAAGGCAAGGAAAGGCAAGACAAGTGAAGGCAAGGAAAGGCAAGTGAAGGAAAGGCAAGGCAAGGCATGGAAAGTGAAGGGAAGGAAAGGCAAGGAAAGACATGGCAGGGCAAGACAATGCATGGCAAGATATGCCAAGTGAAGGAAAGGCAAGGCAAGGCATGACAAGTGAAGGCAAGGCATGGCATGGAATGTGAAGGCATGGAAAGGCATGGCATGTGAAAGCAAGGAAATGCATGTGAAGGAAAGGCATGGCATGTGAAGACAAGGCATGGCATGGCATGTGAAGGCAAGGCATGTCATGTGAAGGAAAGGCATGGCAAAGCAAGTGAAGGAAAATAAAGGCATGTTAAGGAAACACATGGAATGGCATGGAAAGTGAAGACATGGCATGGCATGGAAAGTGAAGGAAAGGCAATGCAAGGCAAGGTAAAGAAAGGCATGACATGGGTATATTTTAAAAACAATTAAAATGAAGCCAAAAATATTTTTTTTACATACCTATATGGTCATTCAATTAGACCATCGAGATCACTTCTAATACTGATCGTTTCCATTAACTTCTCATGCCTAGAGTAAGGTAAGAAATATTGTACCTTTGATGAGTTCTTACTTGGAATTGTTTGTAGTTGGAGGTTTGTAACAATAACCAAGTTTGTAAAGTGGTATACAAGTTGACCTAGTTTATAATCTTGAAGTACATAACCACCTTTCTTTCATGTTCTTTCATCCTGCGTCAGATATTCTCCTTTAATAACCATTGACCCTGTCGGAAATTCAATTCCTTCGGATTCTCTTACTAATCGCATGAGGGTCTACTTTCCATATAAGCATCATTCCATCCAATAATCAATGCCCCATTCATTATCTCTTGGGGAAACCACTGTGTATATGTGCCTTGTAAAAAATGGAGTGCCAAAATGTGAATCCACTAAATGACTAAAGCATAACACATTCATTCTAGTTATTCAAAATTTAATAGAAGGGTTCAACAAAACTGGCAGTACAAGATCTGAGACATGATCATAATCTACTAAAATACTTGATTGGTCCTCCTCCATTTTTGATAATTCCATAGTTATACGTTGACCAATGGGGAGTGATACACGATCCCATCTATCAACCCATTTTTTCGATTCACAATCATCCCATTCATTACTACTACATGGAACACATAAGCAAGAGAGTTTTCTCATCCATATTTCAACTATTGCATTATCTAATGTTCTAACTAAATGGAATCCACGAGTGCCCTGGATTGTTTTGAATTCATACCATTGTGATCGATCTACATCGATCACCTCCCAAAAATATCTATGTACATGTCCTTTCTTGTGTGATTGGTCTTCATGGGTTCCTGTTCACTCTCCCATTACTGAAGAACACCATTCAACAATGGATTTTTCATCTCAAATGAGGGAAGTAGTAGTGAACTTCATTTATTTCCTATGTAATGCTCTTTTTATGCATGCACCTGCTCCATCATGCTCCCCTTTCCCATGCTCGAACTCAAAATAGTTCTAAATGTGTGGTACCTTTAGTTTTTTGTGCAACAATGGCACAAACCCCCTTCCCTCCAAAGGGTTTCTCGACCTCCCAGTCTTGGATCCTTTGGAATTGTTGAGTCTCAGTATTGACACCTTTATTACCCTATATTGTCTCTATCTGAGTCAATTTTACCTGTTCTATGAGTATATACTTGATTGCTTCCTCCACAAATACATTTGATGACCTCGTTCATGTGCATAAGAGGTAACTTATAATTAATGCGTGGTTTGTTTAGTTTTCTTTAGTTAAAACGATTAAATGTTTGATTTTTTACGATCCTAATCATTTGATTCTTAAAAAACATTGATCTGGTACTTCCTGGGTGTCAAATTTGGTACCAACACATGTTATGTGCTAGTTCACTTCTCATGGTGTGACTGTGTGTATTCCGCTACTAAACATCTACCTTCAGGGTTCTGGTACCAGCATTATGGTACTAGATTTTCACCTCGATTTTTGGATCGATAACGCTGAATATAAAACTTTGGGGACATGGATTTTGTCCATAGAGGTGTTTTCATTCAGACATTTGAGCCAGAATCTCAATATCTCACACGTATGAACCTCCATCTCAGGCGGCATGATCCATCCTAAATCTTTGCCAATTTTCCAGAAATTCTAAGATCATGCCCAGATTCATGGGAACTGCATTTCCTTGATTAGATAATGGTTGTACTCGACCTCCATTGATGGAAAATGGTTTTGATTTGGATTGAATTGTCTAGATAAAAATTTGTAATGTAAAAAGCATATAAATTGAGTGAGTGATGGCTAAGCCAAAAGGGAGAGGAATTAGTATGCTACAAATTGGATTTCTGAACCAACTCCTTTTATAAATTCATTTGTTGAAGATCAATGGAAGTTTGAATTCAATGATCATGTGTGTATCTTAGCATTTAGCATATGCTGATATAAAATCTTCCATGTTGGCATCGACAAGGCCCACCGATCCAGCTTGTAGGCTCATTGTAAATTATTAGTATAGATTTCTATTTTTCTGTACTTGTTGTTTTGATTTTATTTCCAATTTCACTATTAGAATTGATTGTAAAGTGTGGTAGCATAGGAACAGTTGGGAGTCCATCATTCGCATTACATAATCCATCAAATGGAACATATCATTAAGACGTATGTTTCCTGTGTAGAAATGAAGTAATTTTCCATAATTGCAAGATTGTAAGATTATATTAAATTTTTGTTTGTGATGCATCAATTGATTTTGAAGAGTGTGCAGAATTAGATAAGAATTTCTTGCAATTTATTGGCCCTTGACCAAGTTTTGAGGGATCTGGTCAAGTTTGACCTATTTTGGGACTTCGACAGTCTATCGAAGACTGAGCACAAGACAAAGTGGAGATCATGGGATCTCGACCCCTTTTTGGGTCCTTTTTGGGTTTATGGGATTATGTAACAGGAATGGGATGTCGGCCCATGGGTTTACCCATGATTAGGCCTATTTTGTATGTATATATAGATGTCTAGGAAATATAGAGAAGATATATGTTTGATGGAATCTTGATGAGATAAGTGCTAAGTGCAAGTAGGGTTTGTAAACACTATGTGCATATCGTGAGAGACTTGCAAGGCTAGGTGCAAGTGATTGTAGCAAGACTGTGGAGGGCTTTGTGCTGTAACGCGAGGAAGAAGGATCTAGTGAGTTGTGCAGATCTTCTATCCTATGCAGAGTAGGGTTCTGAGGCTCTGTGCATGTAACCTATTGAAGAAGCTAATAAAGAATAAGAGTTGGTGGACGTAGCCCCAGGGTGGGGTTGAACCACGTAAATACTGTGTTATTCTGCTCTGTGTGATGTTTTGATGCATTTATGTGTTATTTTCTAAGTGCTTTGAGTTGATTAGATAGATATTCTTATGCTTAGTGCTAATGATGTGTAAGAATGTTAGATCTGACTTATATGAATGTGCTTAGTGCTTGATCTGCTAGATCTGATCCATTTACCTATGCTAAGTGCTTAAATACATTAGATCAGTGTGAATGATGCAATGCTTTGTTTTATCAGCGAAGTAAATATTGGTTAGATATTGATGAACTGTTGATGCTAAGTGCTCTGTTGAGTATTACAATCACAGATATGTGTCCCAACTAAGGTTTCATACATCTAAGTCCTGCAACCACCCTTGCCTCTACCTGGGGTGAGACTTCATCTGCTTCGCAGGTGTTGCCGAAAGGGCCGGTAGTTAGGGTTTTGTTGGTGCATTGTTGTAGCGTTGAAACCTAGGTCTGCCCCTGTGCCAACAAATGGTTCTGTTGCTGGGACCTGAAACTGTGATTGCTGGGAACTGGGAAAGAAGAATCTTTGTGCAAAGATTCGATCTGAAGTTTTTGAAAGCTCCGTGCATAGATTTGTTTCCCTAGTGTGCAACATTCTACCTTACTTATGAAGCTCCGTGCCAAGAAAAGAGGTTAGATATGAAGAAAAGAGGTAAGATCTATAAGCTCTTTTCTCTGATAGAGGTAAGAATAGTGAAAAGTTCTAGATCTGGAAGATTTGTGCTCTGAAAAAGTAAGATAAGTGGAAATTTTTGTTTCTAAAGTAGGGATTTAGGTATGTTCGATAGATTATGTCCTAGCTTGAAAACTAGGGCACTAATAGATGGAAGAAGGTTTGATATGAGTAGATCTGATAAGAATAGTGAAAGATATGTTATACCTATGCATAGAAAGAATGTTTGGACTAACAAATGGATGCAGGATCCTAGAAAGAAATTTTTGCAGGTTAGCTCCTATGATCCTAGTGCACAGTATAGGAAAAGATGGGGATCATTTAAAAGAAAGAGATGATTAAACCTTTGTTACAGTTGCAGAAGACCGGGACATCTTGCTAAGGAATTCCCTGGGAAAAGACCTAGTTGTCTTTGTTGTAAAGCTATGGACCATGAAGTGTTGGATTTCCCTAGAATGATTGCTAAGGTCGAAAGAATGAATCTTAATCAAGAAAAACCTAAGGCAGATCCAAAAATAGCAAAACCACAAACAGAGTCGGAGAAATTATTTCTACAAGTGAAAGAAACCCTGAATGACCATCGACATGTCAAATTATCAGAGATATTTAAAGAAAAAGAATTCCTTGAAGCAAGAATAGGAGACTTCGACATTGACTGTGTTCTAGATGAGGAATTACAGGCGAATATCATGATAGAGAGAACTTGGGAAGATATAGGGAGGCCTGCTATGATTGCTTCATTAGGAGGAATAGGACTATTCAAAGGAAAACTGATAACCCTATGTGGAAAGCTCGCTCAGATACCTATGAAGGCCAAGGGAACTTCGACAGAAGAATATTTTGAGATCATTAAATTTATTGAGGATAGCGCCCCATTTACCATGTTACTAGGAAAATATTGGATTGACAGAGATCAAGCCAGATGAAAGGAATAAGAAGAAGTTTTGGCACAGAAGAAACAAGAGTTAAAAGATTTCATGACTAGAAGGATCGCACACTTGATTGAAGAACAGGAGAATAGATCGAAGCAATTTAACACCAGAAACCCAGATGTCAAAGTTGCAAGAATAGTAGAGGACCCATAGAAGACTGAAGTGCCTACCCTAGATAAAGAAGAAGTATTACCCTTGCATCTTAGGAAAGAATCTCAACAACGCGAAGTAACTATGTCAAAAGAAGATAAGAATCAGAATGGGAAAAGGAACACTGAGACGAAGCTCACTGGAAAGAAGGCTAGGAAACTAAGTAAGATGAGAGCTAAGTTGTAGAAAGAGCTAGAGGGAACTTTGCAGAAGGAAAAATTGCAAAATTGGAGCTTCTTTGGGATATCATAACCCCGACACGTGGCACTT
Source organism: Picea engelmannii (assembly GCA_009831015.1). Taxonomy (NCBI): domain Eukaryota; kingdom Viridiplantae; phylum Streptophyta; class Pinopsida; order Pinales; family Pinaceae; genus Picea; species Picea engelmannii. The sequence continues at coordinate 633,168 of ML777070.1, read as the reverse complement.
CGCCATGGTGAACCAATATAGCCGTTGGGAATGATATATCCATTCGACTAACGCCCCAAACAGGTAGAAATGCATTTATAGCTCACCATTAGACCATTGAACAGTTCCAGAATGGACATAACAGATTTAATGCAGGCTCCATACCTATTGCAAGAGACCCGTTACCGAGTTACCTATTTATCCCATCGCGCCATGCACCGAGAACACTTTTGCTAACCAATAATTTGAGCCCGCAGACTAAGTGAATTTTGCACAGTGATCATTGCACTCTTGTCATCTTTTTCATTACAATGAATCCAATAGCATTAATCCCGAGCGCGTATGTCCAACGAGCTCAACACAGTCGAAGAATCAATGAGATAAGTACTCCTCGACCAGATGACTCAAAGAGTCATGTCAGAGAGATTATTATCTGTAGGTGTACAGGCTTCATCTACGAAAACATTTCAAGCATCATCGTCGACTGCTCGTAGAGTGGGACCATCCCGGCCATCCGATGAGAAGCGAGCCAAGCACAGGGATGATCTAGCGAATGCTAAATTGATCTCGACTATATTACCCACCTATATACCATCTTTGAGTGGTGTTGTAAACCACGATAGCATACTTAGAGATTTCAAGTACACCTTGGTCACTGCATACCTCCCGAAGGGGATCCACGCAGTTTGAGCAGACCAAGATAAGACCGCAGCGTTGAAGTTTAGCGACTTAAACCTTGGAGATCGCAAATTCTATGACATGTTAGCTCCACATAAGTATCTGACTAGAATAAAAGGGAAAAACTCAAATGTAATTCCCCAAGCATGGACCCATAACCTCGCGCAGTCCACTCTGCTCAAAGTCATGAAAATTCCCCACTTTGGAGGACACCAAGAGGTGAATGCATGTGTCAATATGTTGTTGTCTTGTTACCATGGAGGATATTTGTGGCTAAACCACCATATCATAGTTGATTCGACCTTGATCAATCGGATCACGGGTTTGAGTATGCAAGGACCCGACCCACATGATTTCTATCCTGGAAAAGCCATGGACTGCGCTCTCGCCCAAAGTATCAAGGACACCTACAGTGATGTCGATAAGAGAATGCGAGGCTAAAAGTTATCTTCTATCCAGAATGGTGTAGTGTGCCTTGCCTGTCAATTGATCACAGGAAAGTTAGTACGCAAGAACCGAGCCACCCAAGTCACTAGTTTTGTAGTTGACCTCGCAGAGAAGTGCGCAGAAGGTCTTCAGATGAACTGGGTGAAGTACCTGGTGAGCCAGTTATAACTCGACTATAGAGAAGCCTAGGATCAAGGGTATGAATTTCATTTTAGCTTGCTATTGATCCTAATCCCTTTCATTGCCTGGGAGATGCCAGAAGGTGTGACCTTCCTGGATATCGAGCCTTTCGAACCATTGGCCGCAAAGTTAAGTACATTGTGGTACTCAAGTGACATGAATAAGCAATGGTAGTCAAATTCCATGTTCCATACATACTACAATCAACTGAAGATAACCATCCAGTCCGAGCCTCACATGATGCCAAACACTTTACACCGATTCATACCTATGAGGAAGTTCAACGTTGATCAGCATTTCATTTATATCACAGCGCGCGCTGACGAGCACAAGAAACAACTTCAATCCTATTACAAGCTGACGGAGGAGGAATTGGAATATATCACCAAGGACTGGTTAGTGGACCTCCTCATTCCAGCATACCTTGCGGAGATGTCCAACATCGACATTCCAGAAACTTCTCAGGATACACCCGGACCTAGCAAAACAAAGAAGACTGATGAAGTACAAGATTTAAACAATGCCCCAGTGAAGACTGCTTCCATGTCACTAGAGAAAGGAGGTGATGGCGAAGAGATAGATGGCACAGAAGCTGAACAAAGGAAAGGTGAAGTAACATCGCTGAGAGACAAGGAGGACCCCTCGAAGAAAAGGAAGGTTTCCCCCCCGAAAAATTCCTCCTAGAAGAGATCAAAAGCCCCTATAACTAAGATGCATACCATCCTCACCTCTAATGATTTCAATTTCATCATAGCAACCCTAAATGATGATTCAATGGAGATAGAAAAGAAGAAAGAAGCTAAGAAGGAGGAGATGTACAATAGAATTGAGGTCAAGGTCCAAGGGGTGCAACATGCACCACAGTCTAGCCACGTAGTCTCCACTGCGCCTCTGCCATTGGGAACACTGGACCCGGGATATGAGCCAACCCAACTCCACTGACTCACTGATACAGTCGAAGCTCACCTTCGATGAGCACAAGAGGAAACAGCGCAAGCCACCCAGGCTTTGGTACAAGTACAAGGAGTACTTGTAGAGTAGCATCGAGCTACCGAACAGGAAAAAAGTTCTTTCCAAGTGAAATTCGATGAAGAAAAGGCACAACTACAACAAGGCAAGGAATAGTTGCTCACCGAGCAACTCAAAGTGAAGGAAGCGGTCAACAGAGCACTTCGCTCTATAAAAATCATAGAAGTAAAGGCAGAGGATCAAGTCACGAAGAAAGTAACGCAACTTGAAGAAGTGATCCAATAGCTGCAGTAACACATCACAGATCTAGAACTATGCACTGTACCCAAGACCCCACATGAGGTAAAGGACGAAAGAGAATCAACTTCCAGGAGCACAGTTAAAAGGATAAAGGCCCTTAACTTAGAATGTAAGCAATTCGCTAATCGGCCCAGACATATGAGAAACTTATCGAGAACCTAGAGTTGCAAGCACTGGAGTCGTAGCTCCAGGAAGCGAAGCAACACGCAGAAACACTACAAGCATAGCTGGAAGCCCTAACAATTGTGGAGAGAATGAAAAGATCTCAAGAGCAGCGAACCGCCCAACAACAGATCCATGCTATCCAAAGAAGAGTTATGGAAGTAACTCAGAGACCCCAAACTTCACAAGAGAAGGCTTACCAATTGTTCATAGAGGTCAAGAGCCAAGGAGCAGAACTACAACAGGTTAGCACCACAGCAGAATAGCACCTGGAAGGACCTGTGAATGATGCAGTCATTCAAGAGTTTTTTGAACAAGAGCTCGTAGAACAATAGCAAATCGAAGTAGTTCAAGACAAGCTCGAAGAGATCGAAGCAGAACTTCCTGCATCAGAGTGACTCGGGATGAGTCACAGGTGAGTGTTGGGGGCCTGTTGGCCCTTAACCAAGTTTTGAGGGTTCTGGTCAAGTTTGACCTATTTTTGGACTTCGACAGCTGTCGAAGACATAGCACAAGATAAAGCAGAGATCACGGGATCTCGACCCCTTTTTGGGTCCTTTTTGGGTTCATGGGATTATGTAGAGAATGGGATGTTGGCCCATGGGTTTACCCATGACTAGGCCTATTTTGTATATATATATAGATGTCTAGGCAATATAGAGAAGAGATCTATGTGATGGAAGTTCGATAAGCTAAGTGTTAAGTGCAAGTAGGGTTTGTGAATGCTCTGTACATATTGTGAGATACTTGCAAGGCTAGGTGCAAGTGATTGTAGCAAGAATGTGGAGGGTTTTGTGTTGTAACACAAGGAAGAAAGATCTAGCGAGCTGTGTAGATCTTTTGTCCTATGTGGAGTAGGGTTCTGAGGCTCTGTGCATGTAACCTATTGAAGAATCTAATAAAGAAGAAGAGTTGGTGGATGTAGCCCCAGGGTGGGGATGAACCATGTAAATACTATGTTATTCTGCTCTGTGTGACGTTCTGATGCATTTATGTGTTATTTTCTAAGTCCTTTGAGATGATTAGATAGATCTTCTTATGATTAGTGCTAATGATGTGTAATAATGTTAGATATAACTTATATGAATGTTCTTAGTGCTTGATCTACTAGATCTGATCCATTTACCTATGCTAAGTGCTTAAATACATTAGATCAATGTGAATGATGTAATGCTATGTTTTATCAGTGAAGTAAATATTGATTAGATATTGATGAACTGTTGATGCTAACTGATCTGCTGAGTATTACAATCACAGATCTGTGTCCTAGCTAAGGTTGCAGACATCTGAGTCCTGCAACCACCCTTGCCTCTACCTCGGGTGAGACTTCATCTGCTTCGCAGATGTTGCCGAAAGGGCCGGTAGTTAGGGTTTTGTTGGTGTGTTGTTGTAGCATTGAACCCTGGGTCTGCTCCTATGACAACACAAGTTTGAAGTGAGTTGTTACAGTAAATGATATTAGACTTCATCTCTCACCTTCATGCACCATTTAATGAAGCCTCTCAATTATATTGACTCTTTTATGTACTACACATGTTTGATTGGAGTGAATAGAGTTATGATTTCTTTTTACCTAAGAGTGAATTGTTGATTACTGTTTTCAGTTGCTGCAGGGAACAAGATCTGAGTTCATCTCTTCATTTCATGATCCCTTAATGAACAGACTTGTCACCTAAGAAAGAACCTTTTGATTCACTGTTTTCTTGAGAAGTTTTGTTATCAGTTTTCTCTTCTAAGTTTGAAGTTGTGTGAAGCATTTGGATATTCTAAAACATAGTGTTATATTATTAATTGTTTCTTGATTGAGCTATACTAATCAAACATAGGAACCTATCTGTTATTGGCACATATAGTGCATCAATTCTATTGATTATGAATCTCGGTTGATCATTTATGTTTGCTAATATATTATGCAAATAATTGCACCAACATTTTGGCGCTGTTGTCGGGGAGTTATAAATGGTAATAGGTAGTATTTGGATTAGATTGCTTTAATGGTTTTGGATTGGTTTTGTGGATGAACTAAGGGTAGAGATAAGATGGTAAGACGTGCATGAAGAGCCCACACATCGACTTTGGTGGGATTGCTCCAAAGTTAGGTTGTCCTCTCTTCTTTTGATGCAAGTGTGTTTTTATTTATGCAAATTTAGTTTTATTTATGATGATATAACTTGTGCGAACAGATAACCTGCTGATAGCAGGGTCCCAGTAACGCAAGGAGTTCAAGTTTGATGTGTTATATTTTTTCAAATAGTTTTAAAATTTAGATCTTTGATGATAAACCATTTTTGGGGTGTTGTACGAACCCTCGAGTACTAAGTTGTGTTGTGAGACATGGATCATCAACCAGCTTGAGTAATTCAAGGATGATCAAGAGCTTGAAGAATGTTCCTCCAATAATTTTCTTGCATTCTAGTAGAAGCTGGGATATCTGCCTCTCAGGAAGAGCATATCTTGACAGTAGCCAAGAATTTAGTTGTCTCTCCACAAGAAGATTTAGAATTCCCTTCGGGTTCCTATTGCCAATTTGTTGAGGAGACTCAAGAATCATGGATAGAATGCAATGAAGAGAAACCATTGGAACCTGATATTGAGGAGTTCTTAGCATGCCTCTGAACAGATCTTGTATGTACCTCAGAGACCAATCATCTTGAAGAAAATACTATGCGTGGCATGGAAAAGGAGGACATGTTGTGTGACCTAAACAAAGAAGGGAAACAAGAATATCTTGATCCTATTGAAAGATGGTTCCAATTAGTTGTTAGGTCAGACTACTCTTTTACTTTTAATTATTGTTTGATCTCATCATCAAAGCAGTTGGTCCTTCATACTCTAGTATGCATTAAAATTTATCTTTTAAACCCGAGTATGGATATATTTCTAACCCTATTACGCACATGGATTCACTAGAAGTATTACTAGACTTGAAGGACATTTTATTTTGTTCAATTAGAGTAGGATAGTAAATAAATAAATAAATGTTGCAATGCAACCTATCTTTCATACTTTTCATAAATGGGAATGTCAAAATCTAATAAGCAGTCGGTTTAAGATCTTTCATTCCTATAGTAGATTTCTTTCTAAAAGTTATGATAATTTTGTTTGGAATCTTATGAGAAGGGAATCTCTTCATCCTCCAAATGCATACATAATACTGGAAGGGTTTCAAAAGCGGAGAAGACATCCTTGTCAACAGAAGATAACACTTAAGGGAGTGTTTCAGGACCTATTTCTTCAAATTTCTTCTGTTTCCTTAAGTTGTTAAAAATGATGCATTCATGTTTTATCATTACCTATCTATTTTAAGACCACTATTTCACAAGGATGATCATTTCAATGATCTTTTTAATATAAGTTGAAACTTAATGCTAATTCCAAACTATTTTATTCGTAGCTAATAATTCAACTTTTGACATTTTCCCTAATGTTTTTGTTTATAAGTATGAATAAGAATCTAGTTTTAATTAGTGTTATTGGTTTTTTTTAAGCAGATGTTGGAAACCCTCTGAGCAACCTTTTTTTTAACATCTCACATTGTTTGCATGAGGCCATGCAAAACCTCAAGCATGGGGGAGTGGTTGATGAGATAGTAATAGTTAGGATTATTATTTTTGTAATAAAAAGGAAGTGACAACAAGAGCAATGATCAACCTAGTTCCAAAAGAGGAGGGTTCTAAATCTTAACATATGGTCATCCAATTAAAAGATACCCTCTCCTCACAGATCTTGGAGCCCAATCACCAAATTCTTTTGCATTATTCCAATGCAAACCTAGAGTTCCTACATCTAGTGTTTGTATTTGTTCCATATACATGGTTTTTCAGTTGAATCAGATCACAGGTCCTCTTCCAGAACACCATAAACACCAGCTACTTCTACAAGGTGCAACCTACAAAAGTTTCAGAAGAACTACCACAAGGGTATCCAGAACTGGTAATAAGGTGACTGGTAGCTCTAATCATATTTTCAAGTTGTTGCTCAATTTTAGTACTAGGACATACAGATTCAACATTTTTTCATTTTATTAAATAAATTAGACTGATTATGCATTAAACATATGGTTACTCTCGAATCATGACACACCCCCTACCATGAACTTCTGTAAAATCCTCATCTACATTTATGTATAAATTAAACGTCCCTATTTCTCGAAATGTTGAGAGTATGAGGTCACTATGTTTCTCACAGGATCAAAATCATGCCTTTTTGTTTATCTGGTAGAAACCTCATAATCCCATTATTCACTATCGTGCCATATGAATGACTCGAGCTACATCCCTTGAATATGGTATGATGCCAACTCTCCTATGAGTTTGTAAGTCATTAATGGATTCAACCTGTCTTACCGTGTCATCATTACCATAGAAGTGATCATTGTAAACCGAATCTCCATTTATAAATGCTCCTCTGGATGGCTCTTCCATCCAGATGAGAGTTATTTACCATTTTACTCTCACACTACCTGCAGTCACACTGTCATCTTGTGCCTTCATATCTTTTTCATATTTATCCCCTTTCGGTAGTCCATCACGATCTGCGTTGATCTGGTACTTCATCTTGGTCTGCGTCGATCTGGTACTCAACCCTCGATACTTTGTCCATGCCTCATATGCCCTAAATAATCATTTTAAGCTATCATGGGGGTTGACAGGCATGAGCCCATATTTCAATTATACAGGGAAACAACAAAATATTGAGATTGCAGGGAAAAATATGAATAGGCCAGTTGGGTGCCCTTTTTGGAAACGTTTAAAGGAAATCATGAAGCAGGGCCAAAAATTTATTTTCCTCAATTCCTATGGATAAGTTTAAATAATATGGTGAGAGGAGTGAAATCATCTTCCAAGAAACCTGAAACTAGCCTTCGTCACCATGGCTTGATAAAAAATTTGGTTGTCCATGCCTTAAGGACACAAGGTGGTAGTTGGAAGCAACTACTCCAACAGAATTTTGGTCAGGAAGGAATGTCTAAATCTGTAGAGAAACAGGAAGCAGGAATACACAGTGAGGGATCAAGAAAATGAAAAGGCAAAGAAAGACAAAAGGAAGGCATCAAGGGGTAAATAAGAAATCCACCCAATCTCAGAAAATAAGTCCTATCTCGATACTGAAAGATAAAATACAGAATAAAAACTCTGGGCTAGGGGAACGATCAAATAGTGATCTTGAAGCAACCATTGAGTTATCACCAGAGCATGCCAACCACAAGGAGAAGCCTACAAATTCTAGTTTCAGAAACCTGCTCCATTACTCATATGATACTGATATCAAGGTGATATGATCTTTGTCCTGTCCTTAATATTGTTTTCGATTCAGGTAATTGGAGGTATGGGCTAATCGTTTATTGTTCTTTTTATCAAGGATCATTTAAGTCTTGTTTTGAATTGTTCTTTACTCTCATGTACATCTTCCTCCTACATTTCTACACTCACTCCTAAGCGAATCATCCTTGCTATCCTTTAAGAATATATTTCAACATTTAGCTCGATATGATAATGGGTGCACTTGTCTTATTACCTCATAATTTTGAAAAAGTGATTGCTAATTGAAATATCCATTGAAAAGTGGTGACACCATTATGTATAATACTAACCTAGTTGATTCAGCAAGTTCTTATCCAAGTTTATCTTTACAAGTTTCTCTTGTAGGTATTGATGAACTGTTGATTCTAAGTGATTTGTTGAGTATTACAATCACATATCTATGTCCCAGCTAAGGTTGTAGACATCTAAGTCCTGCAACCACCCCCGCCTCTACCTCGGGTGAGACTTCATCTGCTTCGCAGGTGTTACCGAAAGGGTCGGTAGTTAGGGTTTTGTAGGTGTGTTGTTGTAGGGTTGAACCCTAGGTGTTCCCTTGTGCCAACACAAGTTTGAAGTGATTTGTTACAGGAAATGAGATTAGACTTCATCTCTCACCTTCATGCACCATTTAATGAAGCCTCTAAATTATATTGACTATTTTATGTACTACACAGGTTTGATTGGAGTGAATAGAGTTATGATTGCTTTTTGTCTAAGAGTGAATTGTTGATTACTGTTTTCAGTTGCTACAGGGAACAAGATCTAAGTTTATTTCTTGATTTCATGAGCCCCTAATGAAAAGACTTGTCACCTAAGAAAGAACCTTTTGATTCACTATTTTCTTGAGAAGTTTTGTTATCAGTTTTCTCTTCTAAGTTTGAAGTTGTGTTAAGCATTTGGATATTCTAAAACATAGTGTTATATTATTAATTGTTTCTTGATTGAGCTATACTCATCAGACATAGGAACCTATCTGTTATTGGCACATATAGTGCATCAACTCTACTGATTATGAATCTCGGTTGATCATTTATGTTTGGTAATATATTATGCAAATAATTACACCAACATTTTGGCATTGTTGTCGGGGAGTTGTAAATGGTAATAGGTAGTATTTGGATTAGATTTCTTTAATGGTTTTGGATTGGTTTTATGGATGACCTAAGGGCGGAGATAAGACGATAAGACATACGAGAAGAGCCCAAACATCTACTTCGGTGGGGTTTCTCCAAAGTTAGGTTGTTCTCTCTTCTTTTGATGAAAGTGTGTTTTTATTTATGATGAGCTAACTCGTGCGAACATATAAACAGGTGATAGCAGGGTCCCAGTAATGCAAGGAGTTCAAGTTTGGTGTGTTATATTTTTGCAAATAGTTTTAAAATTCAGATCTTTGATGATAAATCATTTTTGGGGTGTTGTAAGAACCCTCGAGTACTAAATTGTGTTGTGATACATGGATCATCAACCAACTAGAGTAATTCAAGGATGATCAAGAGCTTGAATAATTTTCCTCCAAGAACTTTCTTGCATTCTAGTAGAAACTGGGATACCTGCCTCTCAGGAAGAGTGTATCTTGACAGTAGCCAAGAATTTAGTTGTCTCTCCACAAGAAGATTTAGAATTCCCTTCGGGTTCCTATTGTCAATTTGTTGAGGAGACTCAAGAATCATGGATATAATGCAATGAAGAGAAAACATTGAAACTTGATATTGAGGAGTTCTTAGCATGCCTCTCAACAGATCCTGTATGTACCTTAGAGACCAATCAGCTTGAAGAAGATACTCTGTGCGGCATGGAAGAGGACATGTGTGACCTAAACAAAGAAGGGAAACGAGAATATCTTGATCCTATTGAAAGATGATTCCAATTATTTGTTAGGTCACACTATTCGTTTAATTTTAATTATTGTTTGATCTCATCATCAAAGCAGTTGGTCCTTCATACTCCGGTATGCATTAAAATTTATCTTTTAAACCCGAGTATGGATATATTTCTAACCCTGTTATGCAGATGGCTTCACTAGAAGTATTACTATACTTGAAGGACATTTTATTTTGTTCAATTAAAGTAGGATAGTAAATAAATAAATAAATGTTGCAATGCAACCTATCTTTCATACTTTTCATAAATGGCAATGTCAAAAGCTAATAAGCAGTCAGTTTAAGATCTTTCATTCCTATAGTGGATTTCTTTCTAAAAGTTATGATAATTTTGTTTGGAATATTATGAGAAGGGAATCTCTTCATCCTCCAAATGCATACATAATACTGGAAGGGTTTCAAAAGCAGAGAAGGCATCCTTGTCAACGGAAGATAACACTTAAGGGAGTGTTTCACGACCTATTTCTTCAAATTTCTTCTTTTTTTTTAAGTTGTTAAAAATGATGCATTCATGCTTTATCATTACCTATCTATTTTAAGACCACTATTTCACAAGGATGATCATTTCAATGATCTTTTTAATAGAATTTGAAACTGAATGCTAATTCCAAACTATTTTATTCATAGATAATAATTCAACTTTTGACATTTTCCGTAAAAGAATCTAGTTTTAATTAGTGTTATTGGTTTGTTTTTAGCAGATCTTGGCAACCCTATGAGCAACCTTTTTTTTAGCATCTCACATTGTTTGCATGAGGCCATGCAAAACCTCAAGCATGGGGGAGTGGTTGATGAGACAGTAGTAGTTAGGATTATTATTTTTGTAATAAAAAGGAAGTGCCAACAAGAGCAGTGATCAGCCTGATTCCAAAAGAGGAGGGTTATAAATCTTAACATATCATCATCAAATTACAGGATACCCTCTTCTCACAGATCTTGGAGCCCAGTCACCAAATTCTTTTGCATTATTCCAATGCAAACCTAGAGTTCCTACATCTAGTGTTGGTATTTGTTCCATCTACATTGTTTTCAGTTGAATCAGATCACAGGTCCTCTTCCAGAACACCATAAACACCAACTACTTCTACAAGGTGCAACCTACAAAAGTTTCACAAGCACTACCACTAGGTGATTCGGTACTGGTAATAAGGTGATTGGTAGCTCTAATCAGATTTTCAAGTTGCTGCTCGATTTTAGTACTAGGACATACAAATTCAAAATTTTTTTATTTTATTAAAGAAATTATACTAATATGCATTAAACATATGGTTACTCTCGAATCATGACACACCCCCTACCACGAACTTCTATAAAATCCTCGTCTACATTTATGTATAAATAAAACATCCCTATTCCTCGAAATGTTGAGAGTACGAGGTCACTGTGTCTCTCACATGATCAAATTCATGCCTTTCTATTTATCTGGTAGAAACCTCATAATCCCATGATTCACTATTGTGCCATATGAATGACTCGAGCCACATCCCTTGAATATGCTCTGATGCCAACTCTCCTATGAGTCTGTAAGTCGTTAATGGATTCAACCTGTCTTACCGTGTCATCATTACCATAGATTTGATCATTGTAAACCGAATCTCCATTTATAAGCACTCCTTTGGATGTCTCTTCCATCCAGATGAGCGTTATTTACCATTTTTCTATCACACTACCTGCAGTCACATTGTCATCCCATGCCTTCGTATCTTTTGCATATTTGTCCCCTTCTGATATTCCATCACGATCTTTGTTGATCTGGTACTTCATCACATTCTATGCCGATCTAGTACTGAACCCTTGATCCTCTGTCCGTGCCTCATGCACCCTAAAGAATCATTTTAAGCTATCATGGAGGTCGACAGGCATGAGCCCATATTTCAATTATAGAAGGAAACAACAAAATATCGAGCTTGTAGGGGAAAATATGAGCAGGCCGATTGGGTGTCATTTTTGGAAAAGTTTAAAGGCCATCATGAAGGAGGGACACAAATTGATTTTCCTCAATTCCTATGGATAAGTTTAAATAAGATGGTGAGAGGAGTGAAATCAGCTTCCAAGAAACCTGAAACAAGTCATCATCACCATGGCTTAATAAAAGTTTTGGTTGTCCATGCCTTAAGGACACAAGGTGGTAGTTGGAAGCAACTACTCCAATAGAATTTTGGTCAGGAAGGAATGTCTAAATATGTAGAGGAACAGGAAGCAAGAATACACAGTGAGGGATCAAGAAAAAAAAAAAGGCAAAGAAAAACAAAAGGAAGGCATCAGGGGGTAAATAAGAAAGCCACCCAATCTCAGAAAATAAGTCCTATCTCGATTCTGAAAGCTAAAATACAGAATAAAAACTCTGGGCTAGGGGAACAATCAGACAATGCTCTTGAAGCAACCATTGAGTTATCACCAAAGCATGCCAACCACAAGGACAAGCCTACAAATTCTAGTTTCAGAAACCTACTCCATTACTCATCTGATACTGATATCAAGGTGATATGATCTTTCTCCTGTCCTTAACATTGTTTTCACTTAAGGTAATTGGGGGTATGGGCTAATCTTTTCATGTTCTTTTTATCAAGGATCATTTAAGTCTTGTTTTGAATTGTTCTTTACTCTCATGTACATCTTCCTCCTACATTTCTACACTCACCCCTAAATGAATCATCCTTTCCATCCTTTAAGAAGATATTTCCACATTTAGCTTGATATGATAATGGGTGCACTTGTCTTATTACCTCATCATTTTGAAAAAGTAATTGCTAATTGAAATATCCATTGAAAAGTGGTGACACCATTATGTATAATACTAACCTAGTTGATTCTACAAGTTCTTATCCAAGTTTATCTTTACAAGTTTCTCTTGGAGGTATTGATGAACTGTTGATGCTAAGTGCTATG
>ML777070.1:564730-585498 GCA_009831015.1 Picea engelmannii | reverse complement strand
ACATGCTCATTGCTTCCTCATGTTTGGAGAGTCTGAGGAAATGCTAAAAGAAGACTCTAGGGGGGTTTCTTTCCCATAATAATTCACCAGGTCTGGTAAAGAATAATCCTTCCTGATAAATGCCCCTTTCATACTTTAATGAGTAGTCAAAGGAAGCAAACAAGCTCAAATTTATTTGTTTCAGAACAAATCAGTTATATTGACAAGGAAATTTCATGAAATAAAGCAGTCTTACCTTCTTACTTGTTGTGAGAGGGTGATAAAATTCAGTTCTGTACTTGCTCTGAGAAACCTGTAAAACTGAAAATAAAAGATCAACACATCCCAAGAAAAGAAAATAAATGTTTTTTCTGTTATATGTTATTTGATTTTTTTTTTATTTTCTGCTAAAAATCTATTATGTACAGAATTTTAAAACAGTATGAATGATCAAAGATCAGCAGGAGAAGAAGACTCCTCTCCCACTATCTTTAGGTCTGTCTGCTTGGCCACTTCCTACAAGAAATCATCTTTTGACAAAGGTTTGTTGTACACTTTCAATCGATGTCCATTCACTACAAAGGAGTTCTAAGAATCATCTATGGTTTTAATCTTGACAGAACCGTTATCAAAAACAGTTTCTACTTCATAAGGTCCTAACCATCTTGTTGTAAGTTTTCCTTTGAAAGTTTTGTATTTGGAATCGAAAAGTAGTGCCCAATCCCCTGGTTGAAAATGCTTTTTCTTGATGTATTTGTCATGCCACTTGCTGCATTGACTTTGCACAAGGATGGTCCTTTGAAGAGCATCCTGTCTCATTTCTCCCAACTCATTAAGTTGCATGACTCTCTGTTTCTGGTCTTCACTCAAATCCAACCCTAACTCTGCTACTAGGCGAAATGTATGGATCTGGAATTCTATGGGAAGGAGAATTTGTTTACCAAATACCAACTCGTAAAGAGTATGACCAGTGGTGTTTCTCCATGTAGTCCTGTATGCCCATAAAGCTTCTGGTAGTCTATCTGCCCAATCTTTATGATGTAAGTGTATGGTCTTGGTCAGAATTGCTTCTAGAACTTTGTTTGTAGATTCCACTTGCCCATTGGCTTGTGGATGGTATGGAGAGGACTTATAGTGTTTGATCCCATATTTGTCTGTGAGTTCTTTCATCAGTTTGGAAGTAAATTGGGCACCTTGGTCGGTAACAATTTCTCGTGGAACACTGAAGCGGGTAAAGATCTCTTCATACATAAACTCAATCACTGATTTCTCAGTTGCTTGATATAGGGCTTTTGCCTCTACCCACTTGGTCACAAAATCTATGCACACCAAGATGTACTTCTTCTTTCTTGACATTGGAGTAATTGGCCCTACAAAATCTAATGCCCATTTATCGAATGGTTCAATTACACATCTCCTAATAATCATATCAGGACTTGTATAGAAGAGATCACTTCCCACCCAAGAATAGTAAGCACTTTGTTGGATAATCCTTTTCTTTTGTGGTGGTGATAAGTGAGCTGGTAATCTTCCTGTAGCCAAGTAATTTGTTGTATCTGCAAACCAAGGGGTCTTGGAAGCTACTGCAAACAAATGTTCATCAGGGAAGTTATCATTCACTGGGATATCGGTACTATCTTGGGGAATACGAGAAAGAAAATCTGCAACTACATTCTCTTTCCCTGGCCGATCAACTATGGTGATGTTGAATTCTTGAAGCAGTAAAAGCCATCGGGTGATTCTACCAGTAGTGACTAGTTTTTTCATCAAGAATCTGATTGCAGAGTGGTCAGTGTGTACAAAAACCTCATATCCCGTAATGTAGTGACGAAATTTGTTGATGGAATGAACTACTGCTAAAAATTGTTTCTCTGTTACTATGTAGTTCAATTCAGAGGGGGTAAGGTTTTTGCTGGTAAAATAGATTGCATAATTCTGTTGGTTCTCCTTTTGCCCAAGCACTCCTCCTAAAGCAGTGTCTGAGGCATCAGTTGAGATGTGGAAAGGAAGGGACTAGTTTGGTCCTCTGAGAATAGGTGCCATAGACAGTTTTGCCTTTAAATCCTCAAAGGCACTCTGACAATGATCATCCCAACATAATTTTGTATCTTTTGTCAACAGTTTAAACATGGGGCTGGCTATTTTTGTGAAGTTTTCGATAAATCGACGATAATAACCAGGATGCCCCAAAAAGCTCCTCACATCTTTCTGGGTTTTTGGAGAGGGAAGATTAACTATCACCTCAATTTTGGCTGGGTCCACTTTAATTCCTTCAACAGATAGATGGTGACCCAACACAATCCCTTCAGTTAGTAACATTTTGCATTTCTCGTGACTAAGGGACAGATTTGATTCTTGGCAGCGAATCAGGACTTTCTCTAGGTTACTTAGGGCTTCTTCGAAGATGTTACCATAGACAGTAAAATCATCCATGTAAACCTCCACACAGTCATGAATCAAGTCAGCAAAGATACCAAGGACAACTCTCTGAAATGTCGCAGGAGCGTTACATAATCCAAAAGGCAGTACTTTGTAGGAATAAGTGCCCCAAGGACATGTGAATGTTGTCTTGTCCTGGTCTTCAGGGGCAATCTGGATTTGGTTGTACCCACTATATCCATCAAGGAAAGAAAAATATATTTTTCCAGCCAAGGTATCCAGAACTTGATCTATGAAGGGTAAAGGAAAATAGTCTTTCAGGGTTTCCTTGTTTAGCTCCCTAAAGTCTACACACATTCTCCATTTTCCTGTCACTTTCTTGGGTACCACAACAAGAGGTGAAACCCATTTGCTGTCAGAAATTGGATAGATGAATCCAACATTTAACAATTTCTGTAATTCTTCTTTTACAAAGTCTTTTAGGATTGGATTCATACATCTTTGTGGCTATCTTACTGGGCTTATCCCTAGTTGGATGTAGATGTGGTGAATGCAGGTGTCAGGGTGTACTCCCTTCATATCAGTGTATTCCCAAGCAAAAGCCCCTGACTGTTCTTTCAAAAGTGTTGTCAATTGTTCCTGTTGACTGAGACTCAATTCAGAGTTAATGTATAGACATCTACCTGGACTAAGTTCTACTGGAATGGTATATGGCCCTGAGTGTTCAGAAACAGTGAAAACCATGGATGGTGAAAATGAGGAAAATAACTCACTTCGTTCCTGAAAATCCTCCCTGAAAATCTGATCATATTGAAGATAGGTCTGTGGGAACTCAACATTTTCTAACACATAAAGGAATTGACTTAAAATGTCATCCTCTGTAGGTTCCTGTAGTGCATGGATCTCATCAACAGAGAATAAAGGTTTCTTATCCTCATTCTCAAAATACGGGCACCTCAACCAACATAATTCTTCTGTAACAGGCCGGGCAGGTGGAAACAGAGTAAGTTTCTGTGAAGAAATACCATTTGAGATAAACATATCTCCACCACGACATCTTATGAAAGCGTTGGCTGTGGCCAACCAAGGTCTCCCTAAAATGATTGGATGGCCTTTTGTGGGGTCCTTTGAATGAATAATCATGAAGTCAACAGGATATTCCCACGAAGCTAAAGTCACAAGGATGTCATCAAGAACTCCAGCAGGTTTTATAGTGGTTCTGTCAGCCAGTTCAAGAATTGTAGGAGTAGGGCGAAGGAGCTGATTTAATTGTAACAGTTCCACAGTATTGTTGGTCATTATATTAATGGCTCCACCTAGATCAACTAAAGTATTACCAATAGAAACATTATTGATAGTCACTGAAACTATTGGGTTCCCTGGGTTGGCATACTTTACAATTTTAGGTGTTTCAGAAATATAATTTGATAACTGTCCTACTAGATGTATTGTGGGTGGATCTTTTTGTTTCCGACCTGGTTTCTTAATGCAGAGTTCTTTGATGGTTTTTGCATAGATGGGGACATCTTTGATTGCTTGTAACAAGGGAATCTTAACACAGACATTTCTCAGTTCAGACATGATGTCAAACTCAGATTGTACAATTGGTTTTTCAATGAGCAACCTTTCAGGAAAAGGGGGTGTTTGAGGAACCTGAGTTTGTGTTTTATGCTGTGATTCAGATTCTCTCTGTTTTGGAATGATAACATCTTTCAAGGGTGTCTCATTTGATAAATTATCTGTAGGCTCATCTTCATGTTCTTCAATAATTACCTTTGGTGTTGTTTTTGTTATGGGCTGATTTTTATTTAAAATCTTTCCAGATCTCAGTTGTACTTCTTGTATAGATATAGGGTTTATGTTGTAAGCTGGATAATTCTGGAAATCAACATTATGAAGTGGTAGGGGTGGTCTGTGGTTAGGATTTGGAATGGGTTGAGCGGGCAAAATGGTAGGACGTGGTGGATTCTGAGGCTGCTGAGGGTTCTGTGGAATGGGTGGCAACGGAGGTGGAGTAAAACCAGGCAATAATTGTTACATATTTGGAGGATACTGCGTGTATGGATTCTGGGGAATTGGTACTGCATGTTGCTGTTGGTTATTTCCAAAGTTTGGATTTCTCCATCCCTGGTACCAAGGTTGAGCAGGGGCATTTTGTGAAGGCCAGTGTGGCCAGTTCCATGGATGTTGTTGTTGAGAGAAGGGTGGATAATAGCTGGAAGATTGTGGGGATGGTTCCTGATATGCATTTTCATTTGGATTTCTAGGTTGCCAAGGCCTCTTAGGTGCAGATGGAGTCCCTAGAGCTTCTCCTCCCTTGACTATTGCTTGCAATCCAGGTAAGGATGGGCAATCTTCTGTTTTATGATTTTCAGCACATATTGCACATACAGGAACATTGTCCAAAGGACATTCTCGTAAAGGATACCTTTTTCTGCATTTTGGGCAAAATATACTTAGGACAGGGTTTTCCTCTTCCTGCTTTCTCTTAATCTTCAAAGTGTCTAACTAAGAGCCAATTGTTCCTAAAAGGTTTGTTTTAAAATTATCCAAAAGGTTTCCCAATTCGACTTTAGTAACTCCACCAGATGTGGATGTTTTGGTATTTTTGTTGACCGGTTCTCTCACACTTTTTGCAGTTTTCCCTTTACTTCTTGAGTAAGTTCTACAAAGTTCACTAATTGTTTCAAAGTTTTTTTGATAAATGTCTCCTGAGGCCATTAAATTGAGAGTATCAAGATATTCTTCCAAAACTCCTTTTAAGAAAAGAGTCTTGATTGCTTCATCCTGGAGATCATTATATTTAGATTTTTGAAGGGTGAAGGTAAATCTTTCTAGAAAATCCTCAAGGCTTTCTTCATCTTGCTATTGCATTTTGAAGATGTCATTCCGGGAATCCTTGGTTCTTCAATAATCCTGGTACTTCTTTAAAAAAAATTCCTTCATGTCTTCCCAAGATCTAATGCTGTATTCTCCTAAACTCATGAACCAACGTAATGCAGAATCCTTCAGGGTGGCAGGAAATAATTTCAGTTTATGTGCATCCTTGAGATAGTTATAACTCATGCACAGGATGTCGAACTCAAAAAGAAAGACATTTGGGTCCTCACTATTTTTCCCATGGAAGGTTGGTAGTGTTGAAAGTGGGATATTTTTCATATTGACATTCTGGACTAAATCCAAAATAGGAAATCCAAGGGTGGTTTCTGGTGGTAACTCATTCTCTGCCTGTTCTTCACCTTCATTTTCAATATGAAGTTCCCCATGTAAGTCTCTCCCTCTTTCTCCCATGGTAAAAGGATTACCAAGGATTGTATAGACAATCCTATCTTTCTTTGGTGAGGGTGTGAAATCCCACCATTCTGGATTCTTTTTGTCAGAAGTGTTATCTCCTCTTGGTCCTTTTGAGGATCTTATGGCCTTTGGTCCCACAGTTGTAGTTGTTATCTGTGAGACTACAGAGTTAGGGTTCCCGAGAAGAGCTTTTATTTTCTCTGGATCAACTGTGTCATCCAGGGCTAGATCACCAGGGTGTTGAGTTTGTTGTTGTATGATGTTTCCTGGTTCTAGGTTTTGCTCTATGGTTTCCTCAGCCAGAATTTCAGTCTCAGTTTCTATCGCTTTTTGGGTGGAGGTTTATTCTATTTGTGGTTTTATATTTTTCCTAAATCTACCCCTAGGATCTCTATTTTTCATGAAGTCATGCTAAATGAAAGAAAAAGAAACTAAGTTTGAGTTTCAGAGTACCTATGATAACTGATATGTCGGTTTTCACCCCTTTTGTTTCCACAGCTCCTCTTACTATCAACCTGCTAACATACCACACCAAACTAAGTGCATTCTAAAACTAATCAAGACAATTATCTACTTACCTTTTAAACAGCTCCCCAGCAACGACGCCAAAAATGTCAGGCTGCAATATTAAAGATTTTAATGACCTGAAACACTGAATTGTCAAACCAGGGTAAGTAAACTTCGGGTTGCTACACTGTATGTGTGGGTAAGATTCTAATCCCTACTTAAAAACTATCTTTAGAAGAAAACACAAACTTACTCTGAGAAACTGAATCCTAATGACTATCCTGAAACTTATCATTTCCTATCTAATTCATCAACAGAAAACAGTCCTGTGCTTAAATGATGGTGCTTATATTCCTGTTCAAAAGTGTGAGTTCACAAGACTATTCTACCACTACTTTTAATCATCTATCATCACCATTTCTATTTAAGCCATGACAGAAAGAGTATTTCCTAAAATGCATTTAGTCCAAACATAAAAAATAAATGGAAATCTGTCTACAGGAAAACAAAGAAATACCCTACTTACCCTACTGGTACCGGAAGCTTCCTCTAATTTAATTGCAACCTAACTATCCTAAGTAAGCAGGGTAACTAACTATCCAACAAAGAAAAGTTCATTCAAACTCTAAGTTATGTTCGAATTGAAAGCTAGAAACCAATCAAACTTAGTTTATGCTCTAAACCCTACAGGAATCAGTCATGCATTCAATACTCATCAACGTAAAAGATATCAGTATGCTGGAAACGATTATGTTGAGGAATAATTAAGCACGATTCTGAACAAGTTAATTCTTTAAACTTTAAGCTACCATGCATGCGAATTCTGAAACACTGAAGTAAACTAAATCTAAGACAGAGTAAAGTAGTGACTTGAACCTATTTGGCGGGCCCAACCAAAAGGTATAAACACTGTAAGGAACAACCAGAACTAACTATATCATTCTACGCAACCACTGTGTATACTTCACGTTCCATTTACTCAAAGAAACATCTCAAATCGTAGGACAATGAAATAACATAACGCAACAGAGATTATATTCGAAAATGTGTTTCATAACATAGCATAATCCAACCGTCTCTTAGGAGTGACCCCCTGGTTATATATAGATCCTTTTTCATAACAGTCTAAAGCAAAAATACATAAAAACAAACGGATCCCCCGATCCGAAAATAGCTTGGAATCAAGTTTAAAACGGTCTTCACATCTTCGTGACACGTAGTTTCACGAAGTGTGAATCATGAAATATTAACGACTCAGCTCTATCATTGTGCCTTCAATCATCATATGAGTGATGACTCCATCTGTCATGTAGATCTCGCTGTCTCCCATTCTGACCATAACGCGCAGATCTTGAGCGGCTTCATTGGTATATCCACGGGGTACGAGCTGGTACCTGGTACTGGCAAATCCTGTAAATAGAAATAGTACCTAACTCAAGCCACATTAGTTTCAATATTAATTTAAAGCATCAAAATGCATAAAAAATAGCTTGAAACGTAAAGATACCTTGAGTAACCCCATTGAGTGGTAAAGAGATGTCAACTGTGTCAAAACAAAGCCGGAAGGGGTGGTACTGGGTATGGAAATGGAGGTCTTTGTGATATAATATAGGCAAAAACATGATCAAAACTGGAGACCAATAGCTTCCTCTCCCTTCTTTATTTCACCATCGAAGGAGGGTGGTTTGGCTTTTCTAAATTCTTCGAATTTATGACCCTTGGAAAGATTTTGCTTCTTTTGTTTTCTTCGGGAATAGGAACTGGTTCTGCTGCTAGAAGAGCCCTCTAAATCGTCGGCTTCCTTCGCAAAGGAATCATCCGACACTTGTCCTTTACCTCTGGGGTGGACCTTTTTCAAGCTGCTCCTCTCGGTGTGGCCACTGATACGACCATGTTTCTATGTCTTGGGTTCATGCTGCATTTGTCTTTGTAAGTCGGATAAGCTCTGCAGTAAAACTGCATTAGTTTCAGTTTTATTTTCTTGTTCTTTCATCATCCTTTCATCGTCGACCTTGCAGCTTTGCAATTCGACCATGAGGCTCCTCACCATTTCAGCTAGATCTGGAGGGGTCACTATTGCCCTTCTTTCGTCAGACTCTTCGTCTCTATTGTGGGAGCCCTCTCCCACCTCTTGGTGAGTCACTATTCTCTGCATCTGTAAATTCCTGCGTTTGATCATTCGCTTGGGTGCAAAAGACAAATGCTAGTTATTAGTCAATAGTTAGATGCATTTTTATAACCCGCACATAATTCATAATTCTTTTGCATGCATACACACTCGGGTTTTCATTTTCAAACTTTGATCTTTGAATAAAAAAGGGTTAAGACCGAGGGTTACTCCTTTTTGGAGTATTTCGAACAGAGATCCTGCACAACTCATTCACAAGACCAAGCAGGCCAAGTGTTGTAACCATGCTCTGATACCAATTTGTCACATACCCACTAGGAAATTTGAAAATTTTTGGCCTTTTATTCCTTTTCTTCGAAGAATATAATTCCTCGAATCCCTACGGGTCCTGATACAGAACCTGCCCTCCCTTATCTACCCTCGTCTGATCGGTAGTTATGGCCACAGGCCTTAGTGGAGGGTACTCATCAACTTTCACTATACAGGGAAGTCATGATGCAGGTATTTCCTGTTTCACTTCAGGGTTTCATCCTTCGAAAATTCTACGGCTGGCGAACATGAGGAAAACTGACCTTTGAGAGTTTCTGGCACCGAAAAGCCGAAATATAAAACCACGTGTGACAATTCATTTTGGGACTTCGCCTATCGGGATTTCACGATATGCGAGGACAAGACATTTGCCTCTAGATGTCTTGGGTGCCGAGACATCGAAACATTACACTTCACTATGTTCTATCTCTTCGGGATTTCGCAAGTCGAGAGTTCAAGGGATGCACTGATAGGAGGCCTCACATCGGGGTCTTCCAAAAGCCGAACTCCAAAATACTAACTCTTAACATACTTCCCTATTTCAGGGTTTTCGCCATCGATATTTCAGGATATGCGACGACAGGAGGTCTTGCACTTAGGTTTCCCGAGAGTTGGAACTCCGACATCCTTAACATACGTATAATTGTATATATATGTCGCTCAGTCCATTTTGGGAGTTCGCGGACTGGGTTTTCGGGACTAGTGAGCATAAGAAAACTTACCGTTAGGTATCCCAGGTGCCGAAACGTTGTCACACCAAATACCGTCCGTGCTAAGTCATTTCGAGACTTCGCAAGTCAGGATTTCGGGAGTTGTGGGTACAAGGGAATACGCCCTTGAGTATTCTAATTTCCGAAATGTCGAAGTCTCATAACCTATCCGCATATTGTTCTTTTGGGACTTCACCCATCTGGATTTCGGGACTGATGTGTATACTAAGACTGACCCTTGGGTTTCCCGGTTGCCGAAACACCGAAACACCAAGGCTTACCCACGCTAGACCTTTTCGAGGTTTCGCGATACCAGAGTTCGAAGATCCACGCTCCTCGACTTCCCTGGTGCCAAAAAGCCAATACACCCTTTCATCATAACCTCGACCAATTTTGGGGTTTTCATATGTCGAGATTTCGAAACTCGCGTGTGTGAGCGGACTCGCATCTAGACACCCTGGGTGTCGAAACTCCGTAAACCCTTAACTTACCCACACGCTAGCATTTCGGGATTTTGCAAGTCGGGATTTCAGGACTTGCGAGCACAAGGGGAATACGCCCCTTGGTATTCCGGGTACCAAAATGCCAAAACACTTACCGAAAGCCACGTGTCCCTATCGATGAACGGTCCAGATACTTCCACAAACCCTAGGTATTTATGGTCCTGAATTCTTCATTATTCATGAATATAAAAGGAAAGGGGTTGAGACATTAACACCCTCATTTCTTTCTTCAATCTAACGGTCATGAATGACCTCAGATATTTTGACAGGATCTCGTCCATCAATCGATACTTATCCGTACGCTTTCATTTCAAGATTTCACGAATCAGGGTTTCGCGAATTGCGAGTACAAGAGGACTCGCGTTTGGATATCCCAGGTGTCGAAATGTCGAAATATCGGAATTTTAAGAGGGCCCTTCTTCCTCACGTACGATTACCAAGACTTGTGCCCTCAAATCCTCTTTCAGATTCTTGGTAAGTTCCAGAGAGGGTATTTCTGTGGAGAGGTCCATTCTGGGTATTCCTGGAGACAAATACGGGCATAGATTTCCCGAGAACAGACTTGAAGTCTGACTTGGTTCAATGTACATATATATAAATTTATCTATAAACTTAAGCCATACATGGCTTTTTTTTTGTTACAAGCATGCAACTACCATTTCTGATCAAAACACCACACAGACAATCTTACATTGAAACCATTCACAATTTCATAGCTTATGAGCATAAATGTTAGAATATACATTTCAAGATGCAATATGTAAAACACTTATCAGAAAAACACCAAAGTTGATGCAACTGCTGAGAGGGGTGCGTGTTTCCACCCAACCATAGGCTCGGTGACTCCGAAAGGATTTACCACTAGCCACACCCAAGCTGAGACCACGATGCTGCAAGACTGAGCCTCTATTTGCCAGTGACCAAGAATGAAGGTTACTCTCCTTCTTCTCTATTATCACTCACTCTGCATATCTCCAGAGTTCTTCTCTTTCATGTATCCTCCCTCGCGTCTACCTGTGATCGCACACTCTTCCTGCCTTTTTCCTTCCGACGAGGTTTCATGTGGCACGATCTCCCTCACGGTGGTCAGGTCTGAGGACTCTACGGATGGGCGGTTCACCCCCATCCCTCATTACTTATGAGGAGCCATCTACCTACCAACCTGTAAGTAATTTATTTCGTGACAAGGAGCCGCTCTTGGTTCTTCGGGCCAGTGAAGACCAAATATGGTATCGGTTTCGGTGGAAGTTAACGCCACCATTCTAGGTGCCTTCCACCACCTTTCTTCAACCATCGTGGTCCCTTTTTCAACATCTTCCCCTCTTAGCAATATATATATATATATATATATATATATATATATTTACATTCATCAACCTTTTTCACAAGGTCCATTCACATCATACATTCACATTTCTGAGTTTTCCACAATACTTGGCCAGTATAGTTATTTTTACAGACTAGGGGAAACAAGGTGTTACAGTAGGTATGCTCTTTGATTTCACAAATCTACAAAGTAATCTTCTTTGTGTGTGTGTATTAGGTCATGGTCAATGTCTAAATCTATCTCTAGCTCTAGGTCAACGTCTAAATCTAGATCTAGCTCGATGTCATGGTCTAGGTCATGGTCTACGTCAAGCTCTGGGTCATCATCTAAATCTAGCTCTAGCTCTATGTCATGGTCTAGGTCATGTTCTAGACCTATTTCATGGTCTAGGTCTAGGTCATGGTTTAGGTCATGGTCTAGGTCTATGTATAGGGGGGGGGTTAGAGAGTGAGAGAGTGAAAGTATGCGGGGTCTATGCCATGGTATTTGTCAATATCTAGATCAATGTCTAACTCTATATATAGCTCTATGTTGTGGTGTAGGTCATGGGGAGAGATAGTGAGAGTGAGAGAGTGAGAGGAAAATGGGAAAAAGAAGGGGGGTAGAGAGTGAGAGAGTGATATGAAGGGGGCAAAAAGAGGGAAGGGGGTTAGATAGATGAAAAGAGAGCAAGGTGAGGATATTGGCGGAGAGAGGGGGCTATAGGGAGTGAGAGAGCAGGGGTTAGATGCAAGAGGTAAAGATAGAATGGGATAGATATGGATTGTTTAAGAGTATGATGGGGTGGGAGAGGAATACCAAGAGGGGGGTCAGAGAGAGAAAAGTGGGGGAGAGAGTGAGAGTGAGAATAAAAACAAGGAGAGAGAGAAAGACGTGGTAGATGCAGGAGACAAAGAGGGTAAAGATAGTGGGAGGGGAAGAGAAAGGAGGAGAGAGAGAGAGAGAGAGAGAGAGAGAGAGAAAGAGACTTGGAGGGGGGAGAGAGAGAAGGGGGGGAAGGTGTTGGCCCTTGACCAAGTTTTGAGGAATAATTGGTCATACTTGACCATTTTTGGGACTTCGACAGCCTATCGAAGATGAAGCGCCAAGCGAAGAGGAGATTGTGAAATCTAGACCCCCTTTCTGGGTCCTTTTTGGGTTTTGGGAATATGTAATGGGAAAGGGATGTCATCCCATGGGTTTACCCATGTTTAGGCCTATTTTGTAATGTATAAATAGACACCTAGGCATGTAATAGATACATGGACATATAGAGATATAGAGAAGATTATCCAAGAGCTTCGTGCTAAGAATTTAGCTATGTGATAAACTTGCAGAGCTGAGTGCAAGTATTGTAAGTGCTGAGTGCACAAATTGTAAGAAGGCTCTGTGCTAGATCTACTCGAGGAAGGAGGATCTAGCGAAGTGTGCACAGATCTCCTGTCCTATCCAGAGTAGGATTTTGATAAGCTCTGTGCTATAGCCTGATTAATTGAAGCTAATAAAGAAGAATAATTGATGGACATAGCCCCAGGGTGGGGGTGAACCACGTAGATCTGTGTGTTATGCTATGTGCTTCAACTTGATGTGTTTATCTCTTCTTTTGCTAAGTGCTTTGATATATTTAAATACATCTACTTATGCTTAGTGCCTATGATATGTAGAATGTTAGATCTAACCCATAAACGTGTATGCTAAGTGCTTAATCTATTAGATCTAGATATGCTAAGTGCTTGACTACATTGATACTGCGAAGTTCTGTCCTGTTTACGAAGTATGATGAGGGTTGAATGTTGACGAATGATCTATGCTAAGTGATATAATCAAAGATCAGTGTCCTATATTAGGTTGCAAACACCTGAGTCTTGCAACCACCCCCGCCTCTACCTCGGGTGAGACTTCGTCTGCTTCGTAGGTGTTGCCGAAAGGGTCGGTAGTTAGGGTTTTGTTGGTGTGTTGTTGTAGCGTTGAACCTTGGGTCTGCCCCTATGCCAACAAATGGTTCCATTGTTGGGACCGAAATTGTGATTGTTGGGAACTAAGGGAGAAGAACCTTTGTGCCAAGATTTGTCCTGAAACTCTTTGCGTGGATATATGCCCTAGTGCACAGTATTCCACTTGATCTGAAAAGATTTGCGCTAAATAACGAAGGCCAGATCTGAAGAATGAGATATGAACGCTTTGTGCTCTAAGAAAAGTAAAAGTGTAAGTTCCTGAAGAAAAGAGGTCAGATATACAAGAAATAGGTAAGATTTGTAAGCTTTGTTCTCTGATAAAGGTAAGAATAGTTAAAAGTTTTTAGATCTAGAAGCTTTGTGCTCTGTCGAAGTAAAATAAGTGAAATTTTTTGTTTCTAGAGTATGGATCTAGGGATGTTTGATAGATTATTTCCTAGCTTGAAAACTAGGGCATTAATATATGAAATAAAGTTTGACATGAATAGATCTTATAAGCATAATGATAGATATGTTATACCTATGCATAGAAAGAATGTTTTGACTAACAAATAGATGCAGGACCCTATAAAGAATTTTTTGCAGGCTAACTACCATGATCCTAGTGCGCAGTACAGAAGAGGCTAGGGATCATTTAAAAGAAAGAGAGGATTGACCCTATGTTACAGTTGCAGAAGACCGGGACATCTAGCTAAGGAATGCCCTCATGGAAGATCTAGTTGTCTTTGTTGCAAAGCTTTGGACCATGAAGTATTGGATTGCCCTAGAATGATTGCTAAGCTTGAAAGAATGAATCTGAATGAAGAAAACCCTAGGGAAGATTCAGAAATCACAGAACCCTAGAGAGAATAAAAAAATATACTATTACAGATGCAAGGCACCTTGAATGATCACTAACATGTTAGATTATCAGAGGTCTTTAATGAAAAAGAGCAAATCGAAGTAAGAATAGGATACTTCGACATAGATTGTGTTTTGGATGAGGAAACATAGGTGAATGTTATGACAGAAAGAACTTGGGAAGCTATAGGAAGGCCTGCTATGATCCCTTCACTAAGTGGAATAGGGTTATTTAGAGGTAAACTGGTGAACCTATGTGGAAGACTCCCTCAGATATCTACGAATATCAATGGAACTTCGACAGAGGAAGATTTTGAGATTATCAAATTTATTGAGGATAGCACCTCGTTTGCTATGCTACTTGGAAGACCTTGGATTGAATGAGATCAAGCCAGAAAGAAGGAAAAAGAAAATGTTTTAGGATAGCAGAGACAAGAGTTAAAATATTTCATGACCAGAAGGATCGCGCAGTTAATGGAAGAACAAGGTAACAGATCGAACCTAATTGACACCAGGGACTTGGATGTCGAAGTTATAAGAACACTAGAAGAACCACATAGAACTGAATTGAATGTTCCAAACGATGAAGAAGTATTACCCTTGAATCCGAAGAAAGAATATCGACAACGCGAAGTAACTATATCTGAAGAGGATAAGAATCAGAATGGGAAAAGGATCACCGAGATGAAGCTCAACGGGAAAAAGGATAGAAAGCTAAGTAAGAAGAAAGACCAGATCAAAATACTACAGAAGGTTCCTGAGGGAGCCCCGCAGAAGGAAAAAGTACAGAATTTGAGCTTCACCGGGATAGAAGAACATCAACATAGGGCACTTCGTCGTGGCGAAGCAATATAGCCATTGGAAACTGATATGCCCGTTCGACTTCCACCCATAACGAACAGAAAAGCATTAAAGGATCGTCACTAAACTATTGAACCACACCATAATGGACAGGTTAATGTTAATGGAAGCTTCATGTCCGTTGCAAGCAGACCGTTGCCAAATTCTTATTTAATTCATTGCACCATGCCCAAAGAACACTTTTACCAACTGAGAATATGAAGCTCCCAGACTAGTGATGGCATACAGTGGTCATTACAATCTAGTTAGCCATCCGAGTGCAGTATCTGAGACCATTGTGAACCCTGATTAATTTTTTTTCCCGAGCGCGTATGTCCGATGGATTTAGCGCAGCTGAAGAATCTGTAAGAGAGGTACTCGCTAGCCTTAGATCCGAGAGAGTCATGTTAGAAAGAGAATTGTCTACAGGTTTACAGGCATCTTCGACGAGAGGAGCGCAAGCCTCCCCGTCGATTGCTCGAGTAGGAAAATCCTGAGCCAGCACAGAACAAAGCACCAAACATAAAGACGACCTGGCCAAAGCGAAGTTGGTTCAATCCATCCTACCTGCTTACATACCACCTCTAGGCAGTGTGATCAAATGAGACAGTGTGCCTAGAGACTTTGAGTACACTCTAGTCACTGCATACTTTCCGAAAGGAGTACGCGTAGTCCGCATAGATCAAGACAAGGTTGCAGCATTGAAGTTTAGTGACTTCAACCTGGGTGACCGTAAGCTTTACAATGCACTTCCCTCATACAAGTACCTAACTAGAAACCAAGGGAAATAATTTGAAGTCATCCCCCAGCAATGGATGATGAACCTCGTGCAGTCCACCCTACTCAATGTTATGAAGATACCACACTTCGGAAGACACCAGGAGGTGAATGCTTGTGTGAAGCTACTACTGGTGAGTTACCATGGAGGATACTTATGGTTAAACCGTCGAATAGAATTTGACCTAGTGTTGATCAATCGGATCACTGGACTTAGCATGCAGGGCCTTGATACCCATGATTACTATCCTGGAAATACCGTTGATCGTGCTCTCGCTCAGAAGATCAAAGAATCCTATGGCAATGTTGATAAAGGTGCGCAAGGCTACAAGGTAGCTTCTATTGAAAGTGGTGCAGTATGCCTCACCTGTCAACTGATCATAGGGAAGTTGGTATGCAAGAATCGACCCATGCAAGTATCAGGATTTGTAGTAGACCTCGAAGGAAAGTGTGCAGAGGGACTACAAATGAACTGGGTGAAGTACCTGGTGAATCAGCTAGAGATTGACTACAGAGAAGCCCAGGATCAGGAGAATGAATTTCATTTTAGCTAGCTCTTGATACTTATAGCCTTCGTCGCATGGGAGCTACTGGAAGGTACAACCTTCCCGGATATCGAACCTTTCGAACCACTGGCTGCGAAGTTCAGTACCCTATGGTACTTGAACGATATGAAAAAGAAGTGGCAGTAAAATGTCGTCTTCCATGCCTACTACACCCAGTTGAAGCTCGCCATCTAGTCTAAATTGCGCATGACCTAGAATACTTTGCACAGGTTTCAACCCTTGATGAATTTCAGCATGGACCACCACTTCATATACATTACAACACGTGTTGATGAGCACAAGGAACAACTTCAGTCTTATTATAAGATGACAGAAGACGACCTAGAGGAGTTCACCAAGGAATGGTCGGCGGACCTCGTTATCTCAGCAGACCCCGTAGAAATGTCCAACATCAACAGCCCAAAAGTTGCGGAGAATACACCTGGGCCCAGTAAGACAAGGAAAACAAAGAAGAAAAAGAAGGATGAGGACAACCAGGCTGAAGAGAACCGATCTATAAGAACTGCATCCATTACCCCAGAGCAAGGAGGTAATGGTGAAGACTTAGAGGAAGTCGAACAAAGGTTAGAAGACGAAGTAGAGATCATAAAGAAAAGGAAGGGTTCACCTCTGGAACCTTCCTCCCGAAAGAAATCAAAAGCACCTGTGACTAAGCTGAAGACCACGCTCACTCCAGATGACTTCAGTTTTCTCATCAATGAAGCCATAGAAGAGATAACTGAGAAGAAAGAAGCTAAAGAAGAGACAATGTACAACAAGGTCGAGATCAAGCTCCAAGGAGTACAACAAGCCCTCCAATATAGCTGTGTAGTTTCCTCTGTGGCCCTACCAGAAGGAGCAACAAAAGAGGGATATGAACTATTTCAACTCTGCCATATTGCTAACTCAGTCAAAGTATGCCTTTGAAAAGAATGGGAAGAAACAAAGCAGGCCACCCAGGCCTTAAATAAAGCATAGGAGGAAATCATCGAGCAACATCGAGCTGCGCAACAAGAGAAGGATGCTATCCAAGCAAAATTTGAAGAAGACAGAGAGAAGCTCCAGAAAGAGAAAGAGCAGTTGCTCCTGAAGCAGATTGGGATTGAAGAAGCAGTAAATAGAGCATTTCGCTCTGTGACCGGATTAGAGCAGAAGGCCGAAGAACCCATAGAGTGCCAAGTGATAAAGCTTGTTGAAGTTATTTAGCAACTTCAACAAAGAATTGTGGACTTAGAGCTTCATACCATACCACAGACTCCACAATAAGTGCGCAACCAATGAGAAATAACTGCCTAGAGTGCAGTAGAAAGGATTAAAGAACTCACTGAGGAATGCAAACAGTTAAGAAACAGAAGTGCGCAAATCTACTAGAAACTAGCTGAGAACCCAGAATTGCATAAATTGGAGTCGTAGCTCCAAGAGGTGAAGTACGAAGCCAAAAAGATATAGGTACAGTTGAAGGCCCTGTCACCCATAGAGAGAATGAAGAGGTTTCCAGAACAATGCACATCCCAACAACATATTCACATGCTTCAGAGTAAAGTAATGGAAGTGTCTCAACGACTTCAACCAGTGCAAGAAAAGGCATGCCAACTGTTCACTGAAGTTGAAAGCCAAGGAATAGAACTTGAACAGGTTGTGAATATAGCAGAACAACACCTAGAAGGGACGGTGAATGAGGCACTCATCTAGGAGTTCATCGAACATGAGGCAGTAGCAATGCAGCAGGTCGAAGCAGCTCGAGCCAAGCTCAAGGAATTCGAAGCAGAATTGGTCAGACCTGAGTGACTTGGGACGAGTCACAGGTGAGTGTTGGGGGCCTGTTGGCCCTTGACCAAGTTTGGAGGAATACTTGGTCATATTTGACCATTTTTGGGACTTCGACAGCCTATCGAAGATGAAGCTCCAAGAGAAGCAAAGATTATGGGATCTAAAACCCCTTTTTGGGTCCTTTTTGTGTTTTGGGAATATGTAATGGGAAAGGGATGTCGACCCATGGGTTTACCCATGTTTAGGCCTATTTTGTAATGTATAAATAGACACCTAGGCATGTAATAGATATATGGGCATATAGAGATATAGAAAATATTAGTCGAGATCTTCGTGCTCAGAATTGATCTATGTGATAAACTTGCGGAGCTGAGTGCAAGTATTGTAAGTGCTAAGTGCACAAATTGTAAGAAGGCTCTGTGCTAGATCTACTCGAGGAAGGAGGATCAGGCGATGTGTGCACAGATCTCTTGTCCTATGTAGAGTAGGACTTTTATAAGCTCTATGTTGTAGCCTAATTAACTGAATATAATAAAGAAGAAGAGTTGGTGGACGTAGCCCCAGGGTGGGGGTGAACCACATAGATCTGTGTGTTATGCTCTATGATTCAAGTTGATGTGTTTATCTCTACTTTTTCTAAGTGATTTGATATATTTAAATAGATCTACTTATGCTTAGTGCCTATGATATGTAAAATGTTAGATCTGACCCATAGAAGTGTATGCTAAGTGCTTAATCTGTTAGATCTGGATATGCTAAGTGCCTGAATACATTGATACTGTGAAGCTTTGTCCTGTTTGCAAAGTATGATGAGGGTTGAATGTTGACGAATGATCTATGCTAAGTGCATGCTAAGTGATATAATAAAATAATGGTGTCCCATCTTAGGTTGCAGACACTTGAGTCTTGCAACCACCCTTGCCTCTACCATGGGTGAGACTTCATCTGCTTCGCAGGTGTTGTCGAAAGGGCCGGTAGTTAGGGTTTTTTTGGTGTGTTGTTGTAGTGTTGAACCCTGGCTCTGCCCCTATGCCAACAGGAGGGGAGAGAAAGGGAGGGAGGAGGG
Source organism: Picea engelmannii (assembly GCA_009831015.1). Taxonomy (NCBI): domain Eukaryota; kingdom Viridiplantae; phylum Streptophyta; class Pinopsida; order Pinales; family Pinaceae; genus Picea; species Picea engelmannii. Next base: position 566,590 of record ML777070.1, on the reverse strand, counting down.
AGAGAAATAGATGGATGGAGAGAGAGAGGGGGGGAGAGATTTGAAGAGGCGGGATATAGAGAGGTATTCAAAAATTGATTGTGAATAAAGAATATTGAATCACCTATAATATTATGATTATATTAAAATAAAAAACTAGAATAAACGTACCATAATGATGCAGGAGCATCGCTCCACCTCATTAGCACATTAGCAGCCAGTGCATCAGCGCACTTGGTAGGAATGGATTCCAAAGAAGGACACACCAATCCTTTCAAATTTTGAGCATAAATTTAAAATTTGATGTAATTAAAGTTTGGAGGCTCAAGGAGAGCCGATCCACTATCTTTGTATAGGTTGAGTTATTCTAATATGTAGAGTCACATTTAATGGCTAACAGTAGGTAGATCTAGATCTGATTCGGATTATATATAAGTTAATTTCCATTTAATGTGAGTAGGTAGTTGGAGGGAAAGCTGGAGAAGCCCCCTCTTGTATAAATCTATGTAATCTACGACCAATAGAGGTTGTTGTTGGTAATTGAGGGGATATATTAGAAGAGAGGAGAGGAGAAATAGATGAGACTCAGTTTCAATCCAACCATGTAAACATTTGTACAGAACCATTCATATATTAATATACAAAGAGCAATTTTTTTTCTGCATATGAGTTTATGTATTTTTGTGTGTGTTTTCTGAATGTATTTGAATGGCCACTGCATGTTTATATATTCCATGAATGTTGTTAGTTCATGTTATATTTCCTTTGTAGGAATTAGATAGATTTCCCTATCTGTAGTTTTCTGAGTAGTTCTGGGCTCTTTAGGCTTGTGCAACGAGTGCACACTAGAGTAGTTGAAAAACTTTGTGAAGCCAATGCAAGGAGTGTGTTTTGAACTATGTTGTGAGTTCAAGAGAAGAGCGTGCTAGGTGGGCACACCAGAAAAAAAACCAAAGATTAGAAGGAATAGTGTCAGTGAAAGCACACCAAAGTTACTGGACACTCTGAGCAGAAGGATCTGCAAGGACTACGCAAGAACTCTATTTCGATTTCTGAGAGGAGGTTTCCAAGTGGGCACGCCAGAAGGTAAGTGTAAGGAGTGCATAGAGCCACGCAAGGAGTGCAAGGGAAGAGTCTTTTTAGACTCATTTGTTCAGAAGATATAGTGTGAATTCTCACCGAGCAAGTGTAATGAGTGCACAGATACTCCATGGAGTATAAAAGATCGAGGAAGAATCGTGCAAGGTGTGCATAGGGAAACACTTAGCCAATTGTTTAAAAAGTATCAAGGAAGATGAGTGCAAGGATCGCACAAAAAGATTTTCTAAACATCTTTAAGTCTGAGCTCAGGAGAAAGAGAATCTTTGCTGCCAGGAGGGAAGAAGGATTCGTTGAAGGAGAAAAGGGCCAAGACCCCTTGAAAACCTCGAAGGAGTTCAAAATATCAGGAGATGTAGCGCAGGTAGAGTCCGAGAAGAAATCCTTGCAGGAGAATATCAAATTTCGAGCCTTAAAATTATGAAAATTCCTTTATTGAAAGGAAAGCATAGACAACGACGGAGGAGGAGCTACAACTGTCGTTGGATCACCTGTCTGAGCAGATCTGGACTGTTGGATCAAAGTCTGGATGGGAGGAGTAGTGTGCATGAGGAAGGACAAATTGTGTCCGTTGGATCTGGGCATGTGGATAGTGATCCATTGGATCCAGGTAAGTATCACAAGATTTTGTTAGAAAAACAGGACCGCGGAGCAATAAAATAAAACAAATGTAGAAACAAAACATAGAAGACACACAATACAAGAGAGACACAGATTTACGTGGTTCACCCAGTGTGGGCTACGTCCACCAAAGAAATTGCCAGGTCCTTCCTTTATTATTAT
>ML777070.1:548998-559683 GCA_009831015.1 Picea engelmannii | reverse complement strand
CCCCCGCGTGGAAGAGTGTACATACTTCTGGGGTGTAAATACTTCATGGGGTATAAACACGGCTGAAAGCAAGGACCTCTGAATTAGGAAGATAATCAGGCTCCACAACCAAAAAATTTAACCCTTAGCATCCTTCGGGCTTCGGAAGTCTGGAAGTCCGAAGGTTTTCCATACTTAGGCGCAAAGGTGACAAGTCTCCCAAAGTCTCTAGTAGTCGAAGTAGATCTGGACTGTCCATGAATTAGGACACACATCCATATATTGGAGAAGGTCTGGAGCCTCAGTGCTCCAAGAGAAAAAGCACATAGAGTGCGCAGAGTCCAGAAGACCTGAAGCTCCAAAGTCCCAGAGTGCATCTCAACCATTAAAGTAGGGGGACATGTGTCATCAGATCCTAGAGTTTGGAATGCTGGCACTCTAGGAGGAAGGAATTGTTGTGGAAGGAGTTCTTAAGGATCCCGAAGCTCCAAATAATAGAGCTCATATCCACCATTGATCTCGGTGGATAGGTGTCACCAAATCCAACACTCCGAAGGAAATTCGAGCAGAAGCAATTGGGGTCGAGAATGCCTAGAGGTCAGATTTCATTCAAGTCATCCATCACAGTGGACATGTGGCACTAGATCTGGAAGTCCAAAGACTGAGTACTCCAGAGGATTGTAAGTGTCATTCTTTGAAAATCCCCGAAGCTCGAGGTAGTGGAGTAAATATCCACTGCTAATCTCAGTGGATAGGTGTCAACCGATCCCGGAGTTCGGCACTCCAGAAAATCAGAGAGGGAAGTGATTTGGGTTTGAGGACTCTCAAAGGCCAGATTCACTCTTAATCGTCGATCGAAGGAGGTATCGTGTCAGAAGATCCCATGGTCCGGAGCCTCAGTACTCTGAAGAAATCAAAGTGCAGTGTCGAGGGGGATCCCGAAGCTCCAAAAAGCTGGAGTCCATCCTAGATGTCCATTTCAGGGGGACACGTGTCAAAATATCTGAGAGTCCGGAGGAACCAACACTCCAGAGGAAGTCGAGCACAATTTCAAAGGGGTGTAATATTCCTAAAGTCCCAGGGGATCCGAATTAGATCATCACCGTCAATCAAGAGAGGACGCATGGTAGGATATCTAGATGTCTTGAGGTTCGGTACTCCGGAGGAAATGAGGTGTGTGGTTAGAATGTTCCCAAAGGCCTGAAGACTGGAGGTCATCACAACCATCCAGTTGTGGGGGTGTGTGGCACTAGATCTGGCAGTCTGGAGATTTGTTACTATGGGAGAATGGTGGAGAAGTGTCATGAAAGGCTCTCAATCCCGGAGTGCTGAGAGAATTAGGTTCGTTGGTAGCAGTGGACACGCGGGTGAAGGATCTTCCCATTCACTAGATCGGAGTTTGGAGGAGGAAAGGTACAGTTTTTTGGAGAACACTTAAGTCCCGACACTCGGAGTCAACATAGACCATTGATTTGTGGAGAAGAGTCAGTCGTCTGATCGGTTAGTTTGGAATTTGGAAATTCGTGGGTGTTATGTATTGGAGCGGTTAATACCCCGAAGCCCGAATCCCCAAAGAGAATTTGAGTCGTAGATCTCGATGAGTTATTGGGATTATTGATCCCTATCATTGTTTGGAGGTCTGTCAATTCAAAAATTCGTGAGTTTGAGGGTTGTGGAAGGTGTGTAGGTTGAAGCTCCCGGAGCCTGAATTTCTGGAGTCCCGAATTTGTGCATTTTGGTTACGCACCTAGTCACAGCCCTCGATCATATGGGGGTTTGGCTGAAGCAAAGGTGCTAGCACCCGATTTGGATTTAAAAGGATATTTTGGCCTGTGGTTTTGTCCCAAAGTCACGCAGAGGACTCAGTTGGCATATAAGGACCCTTGTAGACTTGGTTTCACGTGCAGGGAATAGGAAAGAGGCCTGTGGAATATGAAATCTTGGGTTTAGCAGGAACCAATGAGACACTTCAGCTCCCGAATTAAAAAAATCCTAGACCAGGAGGTCAAGCAGACCCCGAGAGTGGAAAGGGGGTCGGCATCAAGTGGTATCAGAGAAGATTATTTGTCCGTAGACAACACGTAAAGGAGGAGAAGGCATAGTGTTGATGCTCTGTGAATATTGTTGGCAAGTGTGAAGCAGTTAGTAGACAACCAGGAGGGATATAGGAGAAATCCAGTGGTGCTCTAAGTTGTAGAGCCGACGAAGCAGACAACCAGGTGGGTTGAAGGAGAAGAAATAGTTGTGTTCTTGGAGGCAGAAGAGGAAGATGGCTACTGAAGGCCAGAAGCAAGGTCAGAGAAGAGACCTCCAACAGGAAAGTAAAGAGAAGATGGATAAATATCTCGAGGATATTAGAGAATATATTAATAGGCTGATGTTGAAGATGCAATAGGAATCACAGGAAATATGGAGGTACGAATGGCCTTTGAGGAAGAAATCAAAGTGGCCCATGTAGCAATTGGTTTCCAAGAGGAAACGACAGGTATTGAGGATGTAGCTGAGGAAAGTTGAAGGCCTCAGTGAAACAAAGGAGGAAATGGTTTACATCTGTGAAATAGAGTCTGGAGAAACCCTCAGTGAGGAGGAAGAGATGTCGACTAGAGATCTCGTAGACTTCAAGGGGGGCAAAGATGAAATTTCAAGTTGCCAGGTGGGAAAAGAGGAGATGAGATTGTCTAAGAGTCTCAAGAGCTCAGAGAAGAGTTCAGATAAGCAAGGAGTGTTGATAGAGAAGGAAAATCAAAGATGCATTCTTATCATGGGAGGAATCAGAATATTCTTGCCAAGCAGCCTAGTCGAGGCCAATGCAAATGTTGAAAGTGCAGAGGAAGGAAGACAACCAACAAAGACTATCATGAAGGAGAAGGAGCATACATTGACATCTTCCCAAGTGGTTAAAGGAGAAGAGGGTAATTCAGATAAGATGCTCGCTCATTGGGACCAAAAGTTAAAGTTGTTGGAAGAATGGTTGAGCAATCCAGTGACAAAAGAAGACTTCCAGAAGGAGACAGTCATGCAAAGTGAAGAAGAACTCCAGCCCAAGGAATAGCTGGATGAAGTTGGAGTTGTACCAGCACAAGGAGAGACAAAGAAACTGGAAGAAACTAAACTGTCAGAGAAAATGGCTAAGCATAGGCTCAGTAACATGGCTGCAGAATTTGAACCTGCAGAGGAGTAGAAAGCCAATTTCATATGAGGTAAAATTGGCATGGGAGATCAGGACAATCTACCCATTAATATGTGTGGTGAAGAAGAGATGTAGCAGAGCATACTGCATGAAAGGAGACAACCAGTAGATCAGATCGACAAGGAGATTGAAGAAATTAAAATTTGATGTTGGAATCAACAAAGGAGATAGTCAGGAAGGGGGGGCTGATCAGAGAACAACCTGCAATAGCAGCAGGACAACAACAACAACAACATGATAAAGGAGAAAATGTACAACTCCAAATTCATATTGGGATCCCGGAGGAACTCAACCTCAGTAGAAGGTGAGCCATGAGAAGGAGCTCATGATTTTATCAGCATGGGAGTATGATGCAGGAGAATCGCTCCACCTCATCAGCAGCAAGTGCATCAACGGACTTGGAGGGAATGGATCCCAAATAAGGACACACCAATCCTTTCAAATTTTGAGCATAAATTTAAAAATTGATGTAATTAAAGTTTGGAGGCTCAAGGAGAGCCGAGCCACTGTCATTGTACAAGCTGAGTTATTGTAATATGTAGACTCTCCTTTAATGGCTAATAGTAGGTAGATCTAGATCTGTTTCGGATTAGATAGAAGTTAATTTCCATTTAATGTGAGTAGGTAGATGGAGGGAAAGGTCGAGAAGCCCCCTTTTGTATAAATCTATGTAATCTATGACTAGTAAAGGTTGTTGTTGGTAATTGAGGGGATATATTATAAGAGAGAAGAGGAGAAAGAGCCGAGACTCAGTTGCATTCTAGCCTTGTAAACATTTGTACAAAACCATTTAGATATTAATACAAAGAATAGGTTTTTGTTTCTGCTTATGAGTTTCTATATTTTTGTGTGTTTTTTTTTAATGTATTTGAATGGCCACTATGTGTGTTTATAGATTCCATGAATTTTGTTAGTTCATGTTATATTTCCTTTGCAGGAATTAGATAGATTTACCTATCTGTATTTTTTTGAGTAGTTATGGGATCTTTAGGCTTGTGCAAGGAATGCACACCAGAGTAGTTGAAATATTCTGTGAAGCTAATGCAAGGAGTGCATTTTGAACTCTGTCATGAGTTTGAGAGAAGAGAATTCCAAGTGGGAACACCAGAACAAGCCTAAAGTGCAGAAGGAAAAGTGCCAGTGAAAGCACACCAAAGTTACTAAACACTCTGAGGAGAAGGCTCTGCAAGGAGTGCATTAAGCAGGCACAAAGAGTGTGTGATAACTTTGTTTCAAGTTATGAGAGGAGGTTGCCAAGTGGGAAAACTAGAAGGTAAGTGAAAGGAGTGCATAGAGCCACACAAGGAGTGTGAGGGCAGAGTCTTTTTAGACTCATTTGTTCAGAAGAGATAGTGTGAAGTCTCGTCAAGCAAGTGCAAGGAGTGCACAGATACTCCATGGAGTATAAAAGCTCGAGGAAGACCTGTGAAAGATGTGTATAGGACCAACACTTAGAAATTTTTTAAAAATTTCTCAAGGAAGACGAGTGCAAGGAGCACACAGAAATATTTTCTAAACATCTTTAAGTCTGAGCTCAGGAGAAAGAGCGTCCTTGCTGCCAGGAGGGAAAAAGGATTCGTTGAAGGAGAAAGGGACCAAGTCCCCTTGAAAACCTCCAAGGAGTTCAAAATCTCAAGAGGTGCAGTAGGTAATGGCCGAGCAAACATCCTTGCAAGAGAAGGTCAAAGGTCAAGCCTTGAAATTCTAAAAATTTCTTTATTGAAAAGAAAGCGTAGACAACAGTGGAGGAGGAGTTACAACTATCGTTAGATCAGCTGTCCGAGTAGATATGGACCATTGGATCAAAGTCTGTATGGGAGGAGGCGCACGCAGGAGGAAGGATAAATCTCATCCCTTGGATCTGGGCATGTGGATCACCAGTCATTGGATCCAAGTAAGTATCACAGGCTTTAAACCTTAGCATCTGTCGGGCTTCGAAATTCTGGAAGTCCGAAGGTTTTCTATAATTAGGCGCAAAAGAGACAAGTCTCCTGAATTCTCGGGGATTCAAAGAAGATCTGAAACATCCATCAATCAGGACATGCATCCATATATCGGAGAAGGTCTGGAGCTTCAGTGCTCTGGGAGAACAAGTACACAGGGCACGCAGAGGCTAAAATACTCGAAGCTTCAAAGTCCCGAAGCGCATCCTAGCCATTGAAGCAGAAGGACATGTGTCATCAGATCCTAAATTCTGGAAGGTCGACACTCTGGAAGGAAGGAAGTGTTGTGGTAGGAGTTCTTAAGGCTCTTAAAGCTCCAAACAACATAGCTCATCTCCACTGTTGATCTCAATGGACATGTCTAACCAAATCCAGCACTCTAGAGGGGAGGCACTATGAAGGAAAGTCGGGCAGAAGAAATTGTGGTCGAGAACGCCTAGAGGCTGGAGTTCATCTGAGTCGTCCATCATAGTGGACACATGGCACAAGATCTAGAAGTCCAAAGACTGAGTACTCCGGAGGATTGGAAAGTCATTCTTTGAAAATCCCCGAAGCCCGAAGTAGCAGAGTAAAACTCCACTGCTAATCTCAGTGGACAGGTGTCAACCGATCCCAAAGTTCATAACTCTAGAAAATTAAAGAGGGAAGTGGTTATGGGTTGAGGAAACCCAAAGGCTCGAAGTCCGGAGTCACTCTCAACCATCGATCGAAGGAGGAAACGCTACAGAACATCACGTGGTCTAGAGCCTTATTAATTTAGAGAAATCAAAGTGTAGTGTCGAGGGAGCTCCTGAAGCTCTGAAGAGCCAGAGTCCATATCATCCATCCATTTGAGGGGGACATGTGTCAGCAAATCTGAGAGTCTAGAGGAAGAGGAGAAAACTTTTAAAGGGTTGTAAGATTCCCGAAGTCACGGGGATTTGAAGTAGATCCTCACCGTCGATCAGGAGAGGACACGTGGTAGGAGATCTGGATTTCCAGAGGTACGGTACTATTGGCCCTCGACCAAGTTTTGAGGAAATGTTTCTTGTGTTTGACCATTTTTGGAACTTCGATAGGATGGTCGAAGACAGAGTGCCCTGGCAAAGTGGAGGTTGCAGGATCTCACTCATTTTGTGGGATTTTTGGGTTTTAGGGTTTATGTAATGGGTATGGGATGTTGGCCCATGGGTTTTACCCATGTTTAGGCCTCTTTTGTAATGTATAAATAGATAGCTAAGCGATGTAAGAAGAGGTGAAGTTCTTATCGTCTTTGTGTGAGAACCTGTGAAGGCTGCTAAGTGCGATCAGTTGTGAATGCTTTATGCATACTGTATGTTGAGACTCGCAAAGATGAGTGCAAGTGATTGTAAGAAGGATCTATGATTGATAGGAATTGGGTTTGTGCCATGAAATAACTCAGGGAAGGAGGATCTGGCGAGGTGCGCATAGATATCCTGTCCTTTACAGAGTGAGCTATGTGGCTTTGTGCACAGGAGCAGAAGAATGTAAGAATCCCAAAGATTAATAAGAAGAGAAGAATATTGGTGGACGTAGCCCCACACTAGAGTGAACCATGTATATCTTATGTCGATGTGCTTTGTGTAACGTTGTTCATGTTATTTATGTATTTATTTGCTTAGTCTTGATGCATGATAGGTAGATCCATTGATTCTTAGTTCTTTATATATGAATAAATGTTAGATCTGCTCTGATGCTATGTTCTAAATGATTAGATGTGCTTAATATTGATTACTACTGTGTTGATTTGTAATAAGGGTTAATCTGCAATGTGAGTAGAATCATAACTTATTGCATATTGTTGGCTACATGCTCTGTTAAGTGTGGTGATCCCAGATCTGTGTCCCAGCTAGGTTGTAGACACCTGAGTCCTGCAACCCCCCCTGCCTCTACCTCGGGTGGGACTTCATCTGCTTTGCAGGTGTTTTCAAAAGGGACGATAGTTAGGTTTTTGTTGGTGCGATGTTGAAGCGTTGAACCCTGGGTCTGCTCCTGTGCCAACAAATGGTTCCATTACCGGGACCTGAAATGGTGATTGCTGGTAACTAAAGAAAAGAGAAAAGATATGTGCGTATATATTTTGTTGTAGTGCACAGTATTCTAATCATCTTGCAAAGCTTTGTGCTAAGTAAAAGAATTCTGATCTAAAGAAAAGAGGTAAGATCTTAAAGCTTTGTGCTTTGGTAAAGGTAAGATAAGTGGAAATTTTTTCTTCGAGACTATGAATCTAGGTATGTTTGACAGATCTTGTCCTAGTCTGAAAACTAGGGCACAGCTAGAAGAAAGAGTTGATTTGAATAAATTTGATAGAGATAGTGAAAAATATGTTATTCCTATGTATAGAAAGAATTTTTGGACTAACAAGTGGACGCAGGACCCTAGAAAGAATATTTGCAGATTGCAGGTCCATCACTGTGATCCCAGTGCACAGTATAGGAAAGGTTGGGGATCGTTTAAGAGAAAGAGAGGATTGACAAATTGTGTTATAACTACAGAAAACTAGGACATCTTTCTAAGGAATGCCCTGGTGTAGGTCCTATTTGTCTTTGTTGTAAAGTTGTTGATCATGAGGTTTTGGATTGCCCTAGAATGATTGCTAAAGTTGAAAGGATGAACATGAGACAAGAAAACTATGAAGAAGGTCAAGAAACTAAGGTTATTCTAAAGAACCAGAAAGAATCTGAGACTATGTTATTATAGTTGAAAGAAACACTGAATGATCACAGAGACATCAGTGTACAAGAGATCTTAAAAGAGAAGCAGTGTATAGAAACAAGAATAGGAGACTTCAACATAGACTGCGTATTAGATGAGGAAGCACATGTGAATATTATGCCAGAAAGCACTTGGGAAATTTTGGGAAATCCTACTATGGTTCCTTCATTGGGAAGGATAGGATTGTTTAAAGGAAAGATGATAACCCTATGTGGAAGAGTTGCTAATATACCTATGATTGCCCATGGAACATTGACCGGAGAAGAATTTGAAGTCATTAAGTTTTTTGAGAACAATGCTCCTTTTTCACTTTTGTTAGGAAAGACTTGGATTGAGAAAGATCGGAGCCGAAGGAAAACAGAGGAGGAAGCCACACAACAGAAAAAATAAGAATTAAGGGACTTGATAGCTAGAAAAATAGAGCGACTAATACAAGAACAAGAGGACAGGTCGAAGCAATAGAAGGAAAGAGAATTAGTTGTCGAAGTTGAAAGAACACAAGAAGATTTAAAGAACCTTTCCATGAAGGAAAGCAGTGTATCCACCCAGAAAATAGTAAGAGAAGAAGTATTACTTTTAGACACTTTGAAAGACCCTCAACAGTGCAAAGTTACTACGTTAAGAGAAGATAAGAATAAGAATAGAAAAATGGATCCAGAGACTCATATCACAGGAAAGAAAGCAAGAAATCTCAGTAAGAAGAAAGAAAGGTTAGAAAAACCGCAGGAATTTCTAGAGAAGACTTCACAGAAGGAAGGCTTGCAGAACTTGAACCTCACCGGAATAGCAAAAAAACGCAGAATGGCACTTCGACTCATAATTGGGGGTATACCTAGGAGTGACCCCCGTAATACGTGCAATCTCTACACTGATGTCAACACAGCAGGTTAGTATCTCTGCTAACACCAATGCGACCTAATGCTTGACCCTTGTGTTAGAAGGGCTTCCCAGGACAATATGCAGCCAATGGAATTTTACACTCCCTATTCTCAAGATACTATTGTGTGTTTTTGAACTTTGGAGAGTGTGTCTCTCTTCCTACCCCAAAGCACTAGCCTAGCTATATGTTGGTGAAACGAGCCCTAGAAAAGAGTTACTAGATCAATTTTAATATTACGCAAAGTTTTTTAATGGTTGTTGTTTACTCACAGGCAACGGAAGTGAAACTCATGATGTGTGACTCTGACCCAAATAATGCAAGGATATGAAGAAATATAATCATTTCATTCAATGAATCCTAGTTATGGGAGAGAGAAGACGATTTCCAAATCAAATGCAATCACCACAATGCATATGCAATTCTCAATTTCCTTTTAAAGACTAAGACAAATAATCATGTATTAATGAACTATTTCTAAATGTCTTTCTCAAAACTTCAATGCTCTAAAATTGTACAATTTTGATTTTCGATGTTTTTAACAAAAAGCAAAAACAAAACTTGAAGGAAAACAAATGGTTCACTTTCCAAGAAGAACTCTGATAACAGAGAAAAGAAAATCAAATCATCAATATCAACCCAACCAAAACTTTCAATGATAGCAAAAACACAAAGCAAACCAAAGAGTTAATTAATACAAATGAAAATTGTCCTTTTGAAACAACAATCGATTAAGAAACACCAAATTCTTAACTTTCAATCAATCACTGATCTTTAACCAACACAACACATCCAATCCCAGTAATCAGAGAGAAGAAAAATGTCAATAAAGGCTAAAGGATGAAAGTCAAGTGATCAAAGCAAGAACAAGCTAAAAAACCCTAGATCAGATCCAAGAGGCAAATGAAGCAAAAGATATGTAAACCAGTGAAATGAAGTATCAAAAAGACTTAAATCAACCTTCCTGAGCTATTGGAAAAGTCAAAACTTGAATTCAAAAAAATTTCAAAATCTGCCCGCAGGCAAGCCTTGGAAACAGTGCGGAAAACTTACGTTTCCACAGTACAGTTAAGTGCAGACTGCGGACTTTCCGCACTGGAGTATATACGCAAGATGCGGACACTCAGGATTCCCGCAGGATATTAATTAGCACAGTGCGGAAATCTCTGAAAGTAAAGAAAAAATTTCAAAATCAAGCAAAATCCAAATTGGTTTTGTAACCCAGAAGGTATCTCAGGGTATCCTGAGGACTCAAAAGTTCACAGATCAGGAGAAAAAGGCAACAAGAGCAAATGGCCACAGAAAGTTCAAGAAACCAAAAAAGACAAAGGTGTTTCTCCCCAGCGGAGTCGCCAATTTTTTTTTAGGATAAATTCGTGAGTGCGGACACAGACCAATCTCCCCAGATCCACCTGGATCTGGAACAAACCGTAACAGAATACTACTCTTTCCCTAGATCTAGCTATTGAATGATCTAAGAGAAATGGATTGTGGACATACCTTATGAACGCTCTCCTTTAATCTCTGTTGTTCCTTGCTCTTCTACGATACTCTTGCATCGTCCAATCACAACAACACAAACCAATCACAGCAAATGCGGATTAATGTATTCAATACCTAATCTATACATGTGATCAAGGAATCATGTAATAAGATGACATCATCATTATGGGAAAGGGACATATTCATGTATTATATTAACTGAAAGAGAAACTTACAACCTGAGCCTTGATGTCGTAGGCCTCCTTTTGATGGCTCCTAGCTCTGACACACACACTTGCTCATGCATGAAGAAGTTGAACCACATATGATGACTTTGCTATTGTCTCTTGCTGCTATAGCATCAATCCTCCATACAGTCTTGCACAAGTTCTCCAATCAATCTCTTGCTAACTTGCTAATTCTTTTGCTTCTAACCATTTCCATGAGCAATCCCCTCAATATATAGGAGAAGATTGATTAGTTACTTGGATAGGGAATA
>ML777070.1:503429-526502 GCA_009831015.1 Picea engelmannii | reverse complement strand
AATGGGTTTATAAAACTAAATATAAGGCAAATGGAGAAGTTGACAAATATAAGGCAAGATTGGTAGCTAAAGGATTTGCACAAGAATATGGAGTTGATTACAATGAAACATTTGCACCCGTAGCAAGACTTGACACAATTAGGTTGGTACTATCTATTGAAACTCAACACAATTGGAAAGTTTATCAAATGGATGTGAAATCAGCCTTCTTGAATGGATATTTAGAAGAAGAAGTCTATGTGCAGTAACCACCGGGATATGAAGTAAAAGGAAAAGAAGACAAGGTTCACAAGTTGAAGAAGTCACTTTATGGATTGAAGCAAGCACCAAGAGCATGGTATACCTGGATAGATTCATACATGATAAAAAATAAATTCATCAGAAGCACTAGTGAACCTACACTATACACCAAAGTCATTGAACAAGGTCAAATTTTGATTGTTTGCTTATATGTTGATGATTTGATCTATAGAACTAATCTCTCTATTGATATGTTTAAATCAACAATGAAGAAGGAATTTGAGATGACATATTTTGGGTTAATGAAATATTTTCTTGGCATTGAAGTCACACAAAATGATAAGGGGATTTTCATTTGTCAAAGTGTTGTGAGTGGGAAATCCCTCTACAGACTAACACTTAGGGTTTAATTATGCATGCAAAAAAGACCTAAATATTTCTACTTTCTACCGTCATCCCAGACCTAATCCCCATTATTCTTAATCAAATACTTAGTTAGGAAGATCAAGTGAGCATACCTTATTTCGGGAGTTTGATGTAGATACTTCCTCATGCTTGTTCACTTTTTTATTGCAGCTCTCCTCCCAAGGTTGACCTGCATTCACACAAAACAAACAACAAACTCCACATGCATTTGATATATAGATTAATGGGTTAGAGATTCAATAAACAAGTATGCAATAAACCATGAAAACCTCATATGGTGGGACGGGAAAAGTATTTCTTTATTATTAACTTCAACAAATCAACTTACAACAATGAAGTCAGTCGCTACTCCACGAACCTAGTCCTGGGATCCTCTTCAACTGTCCTCCAACTTCTTTGCTCTATCTTTATCTTTGCACAAGGATGGCTAAAGGGTTGGGACAAAGAGAATATGCAATCGGGTATAGTTTCTTTACTATGATTCTCCTCCTCCAAATGGGACCCCTAACCTTTCTTTTATAGGCTAGAAGAAGCTAGGTATTTGGACGAACCCTCGGCCATGCATGGTCGAAAGGTTTAGTTAACTCACCCAAAGTTGTGTGTTCCATCGACAACTTTCCTTTTTTGGTGCTTTTGTAGGTACACGCGGGTTGTTTTGGGTAAGCTAGCATGTACACGCATGTAATAATAGAGCAGGGCGTGTGGGACTTTATAAAAAGTGTTTTTAAGAAGATTTGTTCAGCAGTGCTTTGGCAAAGAAGGAATCTGAGATGGCTTGATGCCAAGTAAGCATGTATGGTGCAAATTAGGGTTATAACAGATGCCCCCTAATGTGTGAGGTCAAAAGAGAATCTGATGGCTGAAATACATTAACAATATTTACTAATGTGCCGAACAAGTGAGCCCAGGGACCAGAAATCGGGAGGCGTCGTTTGCAAAAATAACAATTGTCTCACCGAGGCAAGCATACCCATGCTTGGGATAAAATAAAATCATGGCTACCAATCAAATACACTATAGATCCATGTCATATAACTATATAAAGTGTAGCCGTGAACAATACACAGTGGAGCTACATCTTGAAATCAAAAAGATATACATGTAGAGTATCCATCTTCTTAGAAGTTGATAAGGCCTGATGGCTGGAGATGAGGTCTTCAGAGCTCGAGAAACAACTTCAAAATCTTCAAAACTCGAGTAGGAGTGTAATATGAGTGTACGAATTCACTACCTAGAGGTCTTCGACGGCTCGTCGGTCATGGACTAGAGAATCTTGATGATCAGACTGAAGGATTCATTGATGTCGAACAAAGACTTGATTGGATGTTCAGGATGGCCGGGTATGAGGGCAAGAGACAAACTGCCAAGGGGCTGACTCAGGCTTGGTAAAAAATTCCCTTGGACAATAGCACGACAAATGATGAGACGTAGGCAGGATGGCATTAACATAAGTTTACAAGGTAGGAGGCAACGCAAACTCTCCATATGTTTGGAAGAATAACCAAATGGAGGAGGACACAGCTCTATGTAGTGAGAAAAGCTTCCTAAGGTCATATTAAATCCCAGAGTTTGACGAACAAATAGACAGATGTTCTTTATCCAAGGGCAACTTATGGTGCTGCCAATAAAGAAAATACTTTTCCCTTCCTCTTTTTGGGGTATATTTGATTTTTTTTTCTTTTTCAGTGATTTTGGAAAAAAAGAATAAAAGAATGTTACATTACAATGGAGGAACGAGTGTTACAAACATACAAGTTCAAGGCACAAGGACAAGACTGATGTTCAGAGCAATGACACTTAGAAAAAATCCTCTGGGGGGAAAAGGTGTCAAGATGCAGAGGCAAAGTGCTACAAGGCTTGTGTATAAGGTATGCTTCAGATGGTTCAGTTGAGAGAAACATGGAGCCAGCATTTAGACCAAAGATGCAGGTATGCAAACATAGTTAACAAAACACACAATGGTAATGTCCTTCGATGTAAGTTTAACGAGCCCAGAGAAGGTAAGATCGACGGTTTTTCATATTTAGAGAGTCTGAAAAAACCTAAAAGGAGACTCCATTGGGGTACCTTTTTCAAAGGTAGTCTAGTCGGTTCGAAAAAGGGGTAAACTAGCACCGACAAGATGTCTATTCAAAACCATTTTAACGAGTGTGATAAAGACAAGATCAATCGGCCATTTTTTCATTTTTAAGGAGTCTGAAAAAATATTAACTATGGACTTCGTCAGGAATGTTCTTCTGGACCAGTTTAACGAGTGTGAAAGAATAAGGTCACTCAGTGATCTTTTCAATTTTAGGGAATCTGAAAAGAGCTTAACTATGGACTCCATGGGGGTTCATTTTTCGTAAATTTAGTCCCTCGGGACCGAAAAAGGGTTAAAATGATACCTGAGAGTACTCTTCTAGAGAACTGAAGTTCCCTAGAGTATACCTTTGTTCGTACAGTTGACCGTCTGAACCGAAAAAGGGGTAAACTACTGTCGGACAGACGTGACTTCAAATTCCAGTTTAACGAGTGTGAAAGGCCACAAGATCGCTCGACAATCTTTTCATGTTTAGAGGGTCTGAAAAGGGCTTAAAAGAAGACCTGTTATGTCTTTTGGGAGTCACGAGGGTGAGGTCAAGAGTGAAAAGTAATCATGAAAATGAGGCTCAAACTCGTAATCAAGAAAAACAACAAGGACTCCCAAGCCTATAGTGATTAGAGACAGCATGGACACCATAATGAAACTAGGATCTACCTAGGGCATCCATGTTCCGGTAAGCTCTACCACCAACTCACGACACTTATAAAGCAGCAATGATGGTTCTTTGTCGCAACCTGATGGGATCGATCCTATGGCAAAGGAATAAAGACAACGAGATACAAAAGTCAAGGTAGAAACCTAACCTATATGCTCAAGTTGATCATTTGAGATTTCTCCACGAACCGTCAAAATTTACCCAAAACTCCAAAAAATTGTCCCGATACCTGATCATACCCTTCCAATGCAACTCCTGAATCATTCTAAATGGTTTTTGGTTTAAAGAAAATGATAAGGGGGGCCAAAAAAGTGACAAAAAGAGGCCAAAAAGTCTATAAATAGAAGCTAGTAGCTCATTATCACCATTGTTGATTTGGAAATTGACTCTGGAGCAAAAAACCCCCTTTTATAAAAGTGGTGATTCTGGGAGCTACAGTGGACGAAACGACCATCTGTCTGGACCAAGTAAGTATAAACTCTCTCATCTTGCAATTTAAATCTTTATTTTTTCTTTGGGTTCCAAGTTTTGGGGGGGCGTTGACCTTTAAAATGTCGGCCCTAGGTCCATGCAGGCTGTCTTAGGATAGGCCACATGTACATTCGGGCAGAGTAAAAATTGCATGTGTGTACATGCAACTGTTAGCATTACAGCCCGTGTGGACCCCCTTATTGAATGAAAAAAAATAAAAAACAAGGGTTAACCCTCTTGAACCTTGGTGTTTTGCAGGATGTATGTTCACTGGAGAGAAAGAGAGCATGAGGAGGTTAGTGAGTTCGTCAGGGAATACCCCAATGTTGTGGCTGCCTTGATGCAATGTGGGTTGCTCAAGTTCTTCTTATGTCCTTTTATGCGGGCAAAACCTAGGCTACTAAATGCCTTGGTTGATTATTGGCATCCAGATGTAGAGGCATTTATGTTAGAAGGGAAATCACTGGTGCCCACGACAGAGGATATATACTTTTTGAAGGGCCTCTCCAAGAGAGGGGAACCAGTCAACTTCTGGACATTTCCTTTGGGGCCGCATAACATAGTGGAATTGATAGGACTTTACTGTGAGGCTGGTACAGACCGATTGAGCTCACAGGTGCCTATAAGCAATATTATTGACTTATCACTGCAGGCGATTGTGTTTCTTATTGGGCGAATCACTGGTTCTGCAGCTCTACATCAGGCGTCCCATACACAGATGAACTGTGCAGTCTAGTGCATAAATGCACAAATATTTGACTGGAGCACACCATTGTTAGATTGCATGAAGAGGCAGTTAACAGATTGTCAGTCGCGGACACAGAGGAACTTTGGGTTTGGAACCATTCTATGCTCTTTCTTCTTTGAAAGAGTTCCAAGCTTCAGTCCTCGAGTAGTGGTGAAAGGACATCAGGCCTCTCTTCCTGCAGTTTGTAGATGGGCAGTGTTACTGCCACGATAGGGTGGTGGAAGGACCAATGAGTCCTTCGACGACGATTTCTTCACTTGGTTGCCGCGATAGATCCCAGTCATAGAGGATTACTCTTATGTTGGGATTGATTTTTCAAGAGATCCTGAGATACCAGTACCTTCTGGTGAGGAGCGAGGAGAGATGGGTAGTTGACATCATTGCTTTGTTTTTCTTTTCTTTTTTTGTGAAACATATGTGATTTTTATGTTGTTTTTGTTATATATCATTTTTTTTTTATATACCAGAGTATTTGACGGATATGTGTTTGTTGTGTGCAGATGTGGGACCAGTGCGACCTACGGACTATGCGAGGAACAGGCATCGTCCTCGGCCAGGGGTCGCACCTACCGCTGCAGGGGGACTAGCAGTAGCAAGAGATCTTCCAGCCGGGGAGGCTGAGAGGGTGTTGAGACGGGTCAAGAAGAACTTTAATGCGCTCACTCGCACGGTCCCTATGGCAGAGATTGAGGATCTGCCACCATCTATGCAACATCATGTAGTGGGGGCACCACGGACGTGGGTCCGATTGTTTCGGCGTTTGGAAAACGTTGTTGATCAGTATAACAAGGCCAACAGGCCCTAACCTTAGTTAGACTTTTCACATGCCGAGAGCACTACTTGTATATATTTTTTGAGGGCATAAGCCCCGTGACTCGTTATTGGTCATATTTTTGAGGCACTTGCATACACCTATGTACTCTGGTGACTATGATATTATATATGGATTTTTTTTTTTTCCTTTAAAATGTATTTACATGTTTATGTGTGTGTCCTTTCAAATGTGTGCAAGATGCCAATCTAAAATTTGATTAGCTAGAGTATCTGTAATTTGGTTTAATCTCCTAGGAACATGAAAATATGTAATATAATCAAAGCTTCATTATAAGAGACGTACCCTAAGGAATCGTCGATGTAAATTCAGATCATGAACATGGTAGACTCTATTTAATTGAGACACAACCAGTTGAGCATCGAGATAGACCTAGAGATGAGATATACCAAATGACAAGGCGTCATGAAGAAACTCAATAACTGCACTATACTCGGCGACATTATTTGTGGTGTCACCTAAGCATATACCTCCGGAAGATAATAAATGGACTTGAGGTGAAAAAATTACCCAAGCTGTGGAGGCAAGCCTCCGAGTGTGTCGGCTAGCGCCATCTGCATACCCAATGAACACCTCGGATTCACTTGGCATATGCCACAGTGACGAAAGATAACATCAAAACGACACGTCCATAACATTAAAAAAAACTAGAAAGTAATAGTACAAAGACTATACATATGTTACAAAACGTTACCCATGGTGACCTGCCTATGAGTAATACTTCTTGAGGTAGAGTCCATTTCCAGGCTCTGCCAAAGCATTCCCTTCAAAGTCAACCAGACCATAAGCTCCCTTTTTTAGAACCTCTTTTATGATGAAAGGTCTGAACCACATGGGTTTGAATTTTCCTGCCCCCAGGAGATCCTTATCTTGGTCATAGACCAGGAATGGGTTGCCTTCAATGAAAATTCGAGGACGAACAGACCTATCATACTGACACTTGACTTTATGTTTGTGAGCCTCGTTAGCCAAGGCCGCATCATGACGTTGCTCATTGAGTTGCTCAAGGTATAATAATCGCTCTTCAAGTGGAGAAGTGTCTAGCAATAATTGTACTGCCAACTTTAGGGACAAGATCTAACATTCGATAGGAAAGACTTCTTCCATCCCATAAATGAGTTGAAAAGGTGAGAAACTGGTTGCAGTCTTAATAGACATTTGGTAAGCCCTTAATGCTGAGTATAACATCAAATACCAATTTGACTTGGCTGAGTTGATCGTTCGTTGTAGGATGGTCTTATTTATTCTCAGCTTCCACCTAACCATTTGCTTGGGGGTAGTAGGGTGACGAATGTTATTGCCGTAACCCAAGATTTGATGTTAACTCGGTCATCATTTGGTTCTAAAAGTGACTTGCATGGTTAGTGACAATCTCCCTCGGGACACCGAACCTTGCTATTATCTAGTTGAATAAAAAGAGAGTTGCAGTCTCTCCGTCATCTTTAAACATTTGCATAGCTTTGACCCACTTCGTGAAGTAGTCTATGGCTACGATGATGTAACGGTGCCCCCTTGCTGAAGGAGGGTTGCATGTAGTGTAATTGATCCCCCACTTGGTGAAGGGACCAACTGTGATGATAGGAAACATGGGAGCGGGATGTGCCCTAATATTCCGAGAGAAGATCTGGCACGGGTGGCACTTCTTGACCAATTCGATACAATATTTGATTAGTGTCGGCCAGAAGTAACCTGCTCGTAGAATATTTTGGGTTGTTTCCAACCCAAACAAATGACCGCCACATGCTCTGGTATGGCAATCGTTAAGCATGATAACTGCTTCTTCGTGAGTGAGACATCGGCGCAGGATGCAGTCTACACCTCTCTGATACAATGTATCATCGAGTATGAGATAATTCTTAGCCTGATGGCGTATGCGTCGACGCTCATCATGAGAAGCAGAGGTGGGGCACTTCAAAGTCTAGAGATAGATAAGTATATCTCCGTACCAGGGATCTGAAGAGGTGATCAAAAACATATCTCTTTTGATAGGTGACTCTTCGGGCACAAAATTACCTGACTCAACCGAAAGTTCCGAAATAAGTTTTGCGAAGACCATTGACTTTTTGGATTTCGCTGAAATGAAATCTAAGTCAAACTCCTGGAGGAAGACTATCCATCTACTGTTCTTTCCACCTATTACATGTCGTGTCAACATGTACTAGAATGGATTCACGACAGCAATGACGGTGGTCTTGCGAAACAGAACATAATGACGGAATCGTTGAATAGCATGAACTGTTGCCAACACAAGTTTTTCGATATGAGAATAATTGAGTTCCGGTCCTACGAGGCCTTGGCTCAAGTAATAAATCACATATTCTGAGAACAAATCATCCTCTTGAACTAATACCATGCCGATGGTTGAGTCTGTTGCAGCCAGGTATAATAATAAATCTTTGTTATAGTTAGGTGGCCGAAGCAGAGGGGAAGTTGTGAGGGCATGTTTCAATGCATCGAAAGAGCATTGGGTGGCATAGTCCCAATGAAAAGGAACGTCTTTCTTCAGTAAGCGCATAAAGCCCTTTGTGATCTCAACATAGTTGGCGATGAAACACCTTAAAAATTTCGCCTTGCCCTGTAGACTCTGAAGTTGAAGGATTGTGCATGGGGGAGGCAACTGAATTATTGCCTCAACCTTGAGAGGATCGACCATGATCCCTATTGTTGATACTATAAAACCTAACAAACATCCTAATGTTACGCAAAAGATGCACTTTTTTGGATTCAAGTGAATCTGGAAGTAACAACAACGCTCAAAGATAAGTCGGAGGTGTGTGGGGTGATCCATACTCTTGTGAGATCGAGATGCTAAATCATCTAAATAGGCCTCAAATATATGCTTGAGATTATGGAAAGCAAAATACATGGTCCGCTGAAAGGTTGCTCCAGCATTTTTGAGACCAAAAGGCATCTTACGATACACGAATGTACCCCATGGATAGATGAATGTCATTTTGTGTTGGTCTTTAGGTTTGATTTGTATTTGGTTACATCACGAAAAACTGTTAGGGTCCTAACCCGCACATGGGTAGAGCAATATATTTGGATGTAATAAAGGTCAATATTAATAAGACCTTTCAATAAAATAGAATAAGGCGGATGTAAGAAGACCTAATAGAAGCTTCCACTCCTAGAAGGATCTTCCTCTAGATGCTTCTCTTGATAGACATATTTACTATAAATAAGGGTCGAGGGTATGAAAACACTAGCTTGGATATTATTGTAACAGAGTGTTGCTCGACTGGAGGTTGCCCCCTCGAAGAGGCCCGTGAACATTGCTTTATGAATCAAAGTGTTATTTATGTTGTTGTTCTTATATCATTTATGTGTTATTGTGGAGATTATGTTGGTTATATTACTGTTATTTTGCCATTTCTAGCATTTTATTTATGTTCTGCATACTTTTTATATCTGGTATATTACAAGTGGTATCAGAGCACTTTCCTTGGCAGAAATTGTGGGAATTTTTTTTCAGGGTAGAGACGTATTCCGACGTCTTTAAGCCACAGAGATCTATCGTTACGTGCATAAACCCGCGGTTGAGGGATTCATACACGCAGGAAATACAAGTGGTTCTTAAGCGCACATCTGTTGGCCACCCTTGTAACCCCTGTTGGTACCCCTTCGAGTGGTAGCGCATCAGACAACACCTATGTACGGATCAACCTAGATTTCCTGAAGCCCTCTTTAGATAAACCGATCGGCCACCTAACTGCTATAGTGCCACCATGAACAACACTCGGGAAGATACTCTCTAGTACCTAGGTAGTCGGGTAGTATAGCTGAGGGTACAGTCTATCCTCCTTAGTTAGTGCCCTGAGATGTTGGGCCAAGTACTACTATTGCACCCTGCATGTATATCAGAGAGCTATAGCATAGGGAAAACCCTTGTCTGTAGAACCCTTGAATACCTAACCCTTGGGGGACAGAAACATAAACAAATTAAAACAGACAAGATCTATTGCCATGCAACTATGTTCGGGTTGCAAGGTAAATACACATTTCTTTTTGGTTAAGCATTTGGGGATTTCTTCATTGCAGTATTCTTCAGACCGGAGTATAACTCTGCAGGTGTAAAAAAAAAAAAAATTGGAAATTTTTTCACCATTATTTGAGACCTATTCCATTGGATTCATCTCTTCTCCCTTATCACATTCATCCATATCATTTTTCGGCAAAATGTTTGACCCCGCCCACCCCTTTTCAGTTCACCCATCCTCATGGCCCATACCCGTAGCCAAGACTTGGAAGCTTGCTTCAACACCTTGCAATCTGGTTCCCTCGAGACCTAAAAAGAAGTGAAACAACTGAGTGTTATTGTTGCCTCCATTGATACATCCATCAATACAACCATAAATACATCCATGCAGTCCTTAATGGAGGAAGTCAAACAAGAACTGACCACCTAGCTTGAATCTGTCTTTGCATCACTCTGCACCAAAATGAAGATCCCTACAGATGACCCTTTCTCTGATGCACCTCCAAAGACTGAAGGTGAGCATTCCTCCCATTCCCATACCTTTCAGCACCATCACTTTCAACGTGACCTACGCCTTCCGCAGGTGGATGTGACCAAATTTGATGGCTTGGACCCCATTGGTTGGGTCACCCAAATGGAACATTATTTCTCTTTATACGACATTACAGATGACTTGGCCAAACTTTGGTATGGTGTTCTCCATCTAGATCACGAACGTTAGCAATGGTGGCAATGGAGAAAAACTTCCCGTCAAGGGTATATTGCTTGGACCCAATTTGTGACTGAGCTTTGTGAACGCTTTGACACTGACACCAACCATTTGAGCCATTTGACAAAGTTGAAACAATCAAGAACAGTAGAAGACTTCATAGCTACCTTTGAGCACCTGGCTTTTCGAACAGAGGGCATGACTGATGCTTTCTTTCGCGAGTGTTTTATCAGTGGCCTCAAGGATGAGATTCGGGCCCATGTCTTCATGGATCGACCTTCGAGTTGGATGGAGGCTACTAAAAAAGATAAAGAAGCACAACAGGTTGTATCCTCTCAAAATCATAAACCCTCCTTTATCCCTCTCCCTAAACCCATAAATCCCACTACTCCCTCTGCCCCATTAAAGATCCAAAAATTGACCAGGGTTGAAATGGATGAAAACCAACTCAAAGGCCTTTGTTATAATTGTGATGAAAAATATTTCCCGAGCCACAAGTGTAAGGAACAAAAGCTTTTTATGGCCATCTATGAGGATATTTCAGAAGAGGATGTTGAAACTCCCCTTGTGCCTGAGTCACCTGAAATCACTGACATAACCCCTCCCTCAGACCCTCCTGAAGTGGAACCGATCATTTCCCTCAATGCTCTCACTGGCTTCTCTTCCCCCCAAACCCTCAAGTTAATCAGTTACATCAAACATTGGAAGTTCATCATTCTGGTTGATAGTGGAAGCACCCATAATTTTATTCATCGTCACATTGCCCAAGAAACTCATTGCTACATCCATGTCGTCAACAATTTCCAAATCATGATTGCCAATGGTGGTTCCATGAAATGTGGAGGGAGCTGTGAAAATGTGTGTCTCCAAATCGGTGACTACCACCTAAAATCCCATATTTTTGCTATCAACATGGGCGGTTGTGACATTGTGTTGGGTATAGACTAGCTAAGGACTTTGGGTCCCATTCTCATGGATTTTAAGGAATTAACCATGTAATTTGACTAGGAAGGCCACCAATATAAATTCCAAGGTATCATTGTTGTTTAACCTGAGGTCATTAGTTCCCATCGCATGGAAAAGCTGCTCAAAAAAGGTCATTCGGGTGTCATTGCCCAACTCCATGCCATACAAGCAACAGAGACACCCCCAGTGCCGCAAGACCTCCAAGCCCTCCTTTCTAAACATCAAATAGTATTTTCCACTCCCCAAGGACTCCCTCCTTCCCATGGTGTTCATGATCATTCCATTCCCCTTGTACCCGTAAGCCTTCCTTCCAATATCCGTCCGTATCACCACCCCTTTTCACAAAAAAATGAAATTGAGAAAATGGTCCAGGAACTCCTTACTACAGGCATTATCCGCCCTAGTACGAGCCCTTACCATTCTCCTGTAGTCATGGTCCTGAAGAAAGAAGGTTCTTGGAGAATGTGTCCTGACTTCCGTGCACTCAACAAACTGACCATTAAAGACAAATTTCCCATTCCTGTCATTGATGACCTCCTGGATGAATTGAGTGGTGCCCAATTCTTTACTAAACTTGATGTTCGCTCAAGCTATCTCCAGCTACATATGAAAGAGGCTGACATTCCCAAGACGGCCTTTCAAACTCATGAGGTCCACTATGAGTTCTTGTTCATGCCCTTTGGCTTGTGTAATGACCCCTCCACCTTCCAAAGCCTCATGAATCATGTCTTCCATCCTTTTCTCTGTCATTTTGTCTTAGTTTTCTTTGATGATATCCTCATCTATAGAAAAACCTAGACAGACCATCTTACTCATGTGGACCGAGTTCTCCATCTACTCTCTCAACACCAACTTTTCCTGAAACAATCTAAATGTGCCTTTGGTGCCTCAGAAGTAGAATAATTGGGTCATTTGGTTGGCAAGGATGGCGTCAGGGTGGATCCAAAAAATATTGAAGCTATGCAAGACTGGCCGCACCCAAAGACTCTGAAAAGCTTGCGTGGATTTTTGGGCTTAACAAGGTATTATCGCAAGTTTCTTAAGAATTATCGAAAGATCGCAACACCTCTCACTGCTCTCCTCAAAAAGAACTCTTTCACTTGGACTCCAACAGCTGCTCAACTTTCCAAACCTTGAAGATGGCCATGTGCACCACTCTGGTTCTGGCCCTTCTTGATTTCACAAAGACCTTTGTGTTGGAATGTGATGCCTCAGGGAAAGGAATTGGTGTTGTCCTTATGCAAGAGGGTCGACCTTTGGCCTTCACCAACAAGCAACTATCTGAAAGGAATCTAGGAAAACCCATCTATGAAAAGGAAATGTTGGCTACTCTGCATGTTGTTGATCTGTGGTGCCCTTATCTCTTGGGGCAACGTTTCCAAATTAAGACAGACCATCAAAGCCTCAATTACTTTATGGAACAACGCATTTCCTCCTCGGAACAACAAAAATGGGTGACTAAACTCTTTGGATATGATTATGAGATCATTTACAAGAAATGCAAAGACAATGTGGTGGCAGATGCACTGTCCCAAAAATATGAAAATGAAGGATCCCTTTTTTCTCTTTCCTTCATTGTACCATATTGGCTCCAAGTTGTTCGCCAGGAATGGCTACAAGATCCCAAAAGTTCGCATTTGATCCAGCAATTGCAGACCAATTCTCCATCTCCCCCAGGGTACTCTTGGCTCTAGGATGATCTTCGATACAAAGGTCATTTGTATTTAAGTAAACAATCAAAGATTAAATCCACGGTACTTTCTGAGATTCATGCTACACCCATAGTGGGGCACTCGGGTTCACCAAAACCTATGACAAGGTCAAACATTCCTTTTTCTGGGATGGTATGAAATAGGACATCCATAATTTTGTCGTTGAATGTGATGTGTGTCAATGCAACAAGGGAGAAACAGTCAAATCTTCGAGCACACTACAGCCGCTTCTGATTCCACCATTTGGAAGGATATCTCTATGGACTTTATTACCGGCTTACCCAAATCGGGAAATAAATCAATCATAATGGTGGTTATGGATCGCATTTCGAAGTATGCTCATTTATGCACTCTTCAACACCCATTTACTGCATCCACGGTGGCTCAAATTTTCATGGACCAGGTCTTCAAGCTTCATGGCATGCCGCACTCTATTGTTTCTAATCGTGACCCAACTTTCACAAGCAATTTTTGGCAAGAACTATTCAAGCTACAGGGCACCCAATTACATCTCAGCACAGTTTATCATCCCCAGATTGATGGTCAAACGGAAGTTGTCAACAAGTGTTTGGAAACATATCTGAGGTGTTTTTCCTCTGAAAAGAAAAATCAGTGGGCTCAATGGTTACCCCTAGCTGAATGGTGGTACAACACTTGCTACCATACAGCTACACGCATGACTCCTTTTGAAGTGGTATATGGACAAAAGCCACCTTCAGTTCTCTCATACTTACCGAGTACCTCGAAGGTCTAAGCGGTTGACCAAACACTTACAATTCGAGAGAATATTCTTCATACCCTCAAAGAGAACTTGGTCATGGCACAGAATGGCATGAAGCAACAAGAAGATCAAGGTCACTCTAAACGTCAATTTGTAAAAGGGGATCAGGTGTTTATGCAACTGCAACCATACAAGCAAACTTCCCTCAAGGCTGAGCATTGTCAGAAGCTAGCACCCAAATTTTATGGTCCTTATACAGTTCTCAAGCATGTGGGACAAGTTGCCTATCAGTTAGCTCTGCCCAGTCATTCGAAGTTACATCCTATTTTTCATGTTTCATGCTTAAAGAAGGTGATTGGAACTAGGTTCCAAATTCAAACCAACCTTCTTGAGTTAGCTGAAGAAAGATCCCTTTGGCTACATCCAGAAGCAGTTTTGGACCAGCATGAGCATCGCCTGCGTCAGAGAACCATCAAGGAAGTGCTAGTCCAATGGAAAGATACAACTCCAGCAGATGCCACTTGGGAACCAGCTACCATTCTGCAGTAGTTTCCACATCTCAAGCCTTGAGGACAAGGTTGTTTTTAAGGGGGTGGACATGTCAGGGTCCTAACCCATACATAGGTAGAGAAATATATTCAAATGTAATAAAGGTCAATATTAATAAGACCTTTCAATAAAATAGAATAAGGCGGATGTAAGAAAACCTAATAGAAGCTTCCTCTTCTTGAAGGATCTTCCTCTAGATGCTTCTCTTGATAGACATATTTAGTATAAATAAGGGTCAAGGGTATGAAAACCCTAGCTTGGATATTATTGTAACAGAGCACTGTTAGACTGGAGGTTGCCCCCTCGAAGAGGCTCGTGAACATTGTTTTCTAAATCAAAGTGATTTTTCTGTTGTTGTTCTTATATCATTTCTGTGTTATTGTGGAGATTATGTTGGTTATATTACTGTTATTCTGTCATTTGTAGCATTCTATTTATGTTCTGCATACTTTTTATATCTGGTATATTACAAAAACTGTCCATGAAAGATAAGGCCTCACAACCCGCACATTCCTCAATTATCTGGTCGATGAATGGTGTGGGAAAATTATCTTTGGGATAGGCCTTGTTCAAATCACAGAAGTATGTACATACATGAATCGTGCCTTGTTTTTTATTGACTAGCATGGGGTTTGACACCCATTGGGTCAAATGGATAGGATAGATAAAACCGAATTTTAGCAGTTTCTCAACTTCAACCTTAATGGTTGTTGCTTTCCTGGGGTTAACTGGACGAAGCTTCTGCCGAATAGGCTTGGCATCTGGATAAGTTGTGATTTCATGTTCAACTATTTTTGGATCGATGCCTGGCATTTCCTTGTAAGACCAGGCAAAAACATCGCAGAATTCTTTAAAGAGATCTGTGTATATTTGAATCTCTCCGGGCGAGCAGTCAACTCTGACGAAAACATTCTCCATGACGCCAGGGGTTCTAGAGATATCGATCGGTATGGTTTCAACGATGGTTTCCATATTACCCTCAACATAGACCTCGTGTGTAGCTAAGGGATTAATAGGACAAGACCTATCTCCAGTCATAGTTAAGGTGAATTCTCCGGCTTCGATTCTTCTTAACTCTGGGAGGAAGTATGATCTGTGATGAAGATCATCCCAGGGTTTGTTCAGACTAGTCATTGCTTCAATTACTGCTTCGTCAGAGGGCAAGACTAAGTCTAATGAATCGGTTTCATCGAGAGAACCTTGAGCCCAAATAGGCTCTAGAAGCAGATCTAACTCTTGTGCAGGAGTTGGATCTGGGTTGGTTGAAGCTTGCTGGACTAAAGAGTATGCTACTTCAGCTGCAGACAAGGGAATGGACATGCCTGGGTGTCCTGTCCCCTCCATCGCGGATGATGGGGAAGAAAGTATCCATGGATCGGTGAAGTAAGTCGTGCGAAATGACGAAACTTGGAAAATCTCAACCTTATGGTGGTCGGATATGAACTTGACATTGCCTTGAGGGGGCGGGTAATTGAAGGTACCCATCAAATATGGGCACAAACCCACCCCTACATTGACTATGCATGGTTGAGTATTATCAATCATCGAAACTGCGGACACCCCCAATGAAGAGTCAGGTCTAGAGAAATACAATTGATCAATGGTCACAATCTGGTCCTCGTGTCGAAACGACAAGACCCAGAAAACTATAGCAACCACTGCTTGCATGGCATAAGTCCAACTCCTTCCTAACAAGAGATTGTAGTCGAGGGACGCATCGGCTACTTCTACCTCAACGCACACGGTTTTCCCTCCCAATTGCACGGGAAAAGAGGGAATGATACCATGTGGTCGGAACAAACGATCGTCAAAAGCAGTGAGAAGAGTAGGTGACGGAGACAAAATAGGCTAGCCAATGGCCTTCCAGCATGCCAATGACATAACGCATGTCGAGGCACCCTCATCAACCACTGTGCGGAAAATATTTCAAGTAAAAGTTTTCGTGGGGTGAGCCACTACTATCTGAAATGCTACGTGTTAAGGTAGATGAGGTTTTAAGTCAGTTGTATCTAGTATGATGGTACCCAGATTACAACTCTCGGTAGATCCCAAAGCAATTAACAAAGCTTTCCTCTGGGATGGTCAGCTTTGGAGGACCTCCAAAGCGGACATCGCATAAGGGGTTTGAGACAAATCCTCCACCACAAAATAGTTCTAGGCGGCCCTTGCATTTGGGTTGTGAGAATATTTTTTGAACGCACCTTTTGGGATGCGTGTCATTGTTTTGCCCAAAGTATTCTCAATCTGTAGAGGAAGAGATGGGAGTTCGACTTCTTTTCCCTTCTCAGAAGTGCTTGGTTTACTGTAATCATGCTCTCTAGTTGATATAAAAGCATCACCCTTT
This sequence comes from Picea engelmannii, assembly GCA_009831015.1. Classification (NCBI taxonomy): domain Eukaryota; kingdom Viridiplantae; phylum Streptophyta; class Pinopsida; order Pinales; family Pinaceae; genus Picea; species Picea engelmannii. The sequence continues at coordinate 510,064 of ML777070.1, read as the reverse complement.
ATCATATATACATTCACAGATGCGGGATTGTTCGAAGACGGAGAGGGTCCTTGACTGCCCCCTTCCGCACTTGTAGAGGCTTGGGTTAGGTTTGTCCCATGCTGAAATGGATTGGTTAACACAGCAGGTTGTTGTTGTGTCACAAACTTTTGGGCCTCTACAAGCCGAGGACATTGGTGGGTTGGGTGGTCTTCCGCGCACAAGTTTCACGGATACCTCACCTTCCGTTTCTCAGTGTTTCCCCCACCAGCATTATCAGTGGGTTTGTTATCCCCCTTACCCTTCTTTCATTGTTTTTTCCTTCCTTTAGCCTGTTGGTTGGCCTTTGGATTTTTCGATTGCACTATGTGTACATCCAATGTTTTAGTAGGGGGACCAACCAAAACAGTAGTTTGGCTGGCCACTGTGTGTTGTATAGACAATTGATGCAACTGCTTCGTCAATTGCTCAACGGGCTTTGTTTGTGCTGAACCAACAATACCATCGGCATGTGGTCTAGCTCTCTGTTTGGTTTTATCAAGTATTGAGCATGGTGCATCTGGAAAGATCTCATATAATAAACCGAACTGAGAATAGATGAGCTCAAGATGTTGAGCTCTCATGATGGCGTCTTCTTCGGAAAACACTCCTAATGTCGCGACATCTTTGGACAACTATGGGACCAAAGACTTAAGGAAACACTCGAGCAGGAATGCTGGTGGGACTAGCACCTTAATTAAACTCTTATGATGTCTCCATTCTTGGATGTGATTAGAGATATGGTCTGCTTTTGTCTGTGTGAAATTGGCCAGCAATTCTGTGCCAGTGTCGTATCTCACAGGTAATTGGAAATGGTTTAGGAAGGCCATTGCCAATTCACTGAAGGAAGAGTATCTTGAGCGGTCGAGCTCAATGTACCATTTTGCAGCACTCCCAATGAGAGTACGTTGAAACAATCGCAACTGCACAGAGTCATATTTCAATGAGTTAGATGAGCACCAAAGGTGGAAGGTAGTCACATGATCGCCTGAATCTTCGTTTGGCTTGGCTTCGAACTTTGGCATGTTCGAAGGCAACTTCGTTGGCATAGGGGACCAATGCGGATCGTGATAGATAGGTTCATTCAACAACCTTGTCAAGTCTAGAAAATGCAAGGTTTCCAGGAAAGGTAATTTGGGTTGTTGGTGATAACCTGGGAAAAAGGGACCTGGAGTTTGATTGGCGCCAGGTTGCTAGGAAAAGTTCAGCTTCTGTCTTGGGTTCTGGTAAAAACCATGGCCATGACCAATGTATGGATTCTGCGTGTGAGGAAACATCATCGACTGATTCCCAAAATAGGAAGTAGATGGATGGGCGTGCATTAAATTCAGAGGACTTTGGGAAGGGTTGCCCCATGCTGATCCCGTAGGGATAGGCATAGTACCTTGTCCAGGGTTCCATTGATTGTGGAAAAAATTTCTCCAAATTGACATTCCTGATGAGGGAACGGATCCCTGCCAAGAATTCCAAGGCCCTGATGCAGAAGAAGTTTTTGGGTTTTCCCCCTGTGCAGGAATAGTACCCTGCATAGGAATAGGTTGTCCGAAACCGGGGTTTCCCCTAGTTGGGTAAGGAGCTGACGAGAAGGCGTTGTTACCAAACGCACTGAACAAAGAAAATGATGTTGAATCTACTGACATATTATGCGAAGGCAGTCCTTGACTCCCTGCTCCAAATAAACTATGGTGTGCAGGTGGCCTGGTGGATTGCTTATGTGTGCCACCAAGCGAAGGAGATGAAAGAGGTATATGACCTCCCCTATAAGGGAAAGCGTTAAAAGGAGCTGAAGTGCCCCCCATGTGGCCTTGCAGAGGAGCATTAGAGCTCCCTGCCCCCAGACCTAAAATCTATGAAGTGGAGTAGGAAAGTACAGGACTTGTACCTATGCTAGGCATCTTGTATGAGAATGGAGGGCCTGTCGCACTTGGTGGGAAAGGGGTTGTGACCACCACCATAGAAGGGATCAGACCACTATGCGAGGTAGAGGCGGTCGAGACCATGGTGGCTCAGACCGGTGATGGTGGGTTAGGAGGTGGAAACTCTCCTGTGGTAACAACCGTAGTGGGAATTGAAGAATTCCCAGAGGGAGTGACAACATTTGTTTCCATTGTTGCGTGCGACACTTTCTGGCACTCATAAGGGTGAATCTGTACGATGATGGGTGCCGAAAGATCAGTGGTTGGAGTCTCAGGTGGACCAAGAGCTTTTGCTCCAAGGTGTAACACGATCCTTTCCTCCAGATGTTGGTCAGACACAGTTTCTTGTGACTCGGTCGCTTCAAAATATCCTTGATGGTCTAGCTTTTGCCTTGGTGGTGGCGGGCGTGGCTCCAGTGATAGGACCAGAAGCCTTCATGACCAGTGGAGATCATGATCCTCCACTATGTGAGAAGATCAAAGACACTCTAGGGCTGTCTATTCATTCAAAAAACAACACACACTAAAAAAGTCCCTACAAGATAAAACAAGCAAACACTAAACTAATTGGAAGAACAGTTACAACAACCAACACTAGAGAAACTTACCGGTGCAAGTGAAACTCGAACACGGAATCACCCTCCGAGTATAATCTGCAAAGCATGGCCTGATGTCTATCCTAGGTACCATGGTATACCTCCGCAGTCACCTGTGTTTGTCCCTAAAAAGATAGGCAACTAGGTTGCCAGTGCGCGACCAGTCACCGAGCGGGTACAGTCAAAAGTCGAGTAGACCACAATGAGTAGGTTATCGAGCCTGAAACCTATCAAGGGTATCGAAAGTAAATGGTCTGGAAGATAACTAAGGACCTCGAACGGATTCGAGACCCACGAACTTCCGTGGCAAATACAATCAACGAAATCCCAAGACAAGCCCCTTATATGTGTTCTCCACTATGATTAGTCTAGCTTTGCAAGGGTTATCTCCGCTACCTTTCCGCAGGCGGCCTTGTGTTTATCCCCTATGTTAGAGGGGGGTCCCGGATAACTTTCACGATACTGGACTTTGACACTCCCTAACTCGGACTCCAATGTTTGATTTTAATGGCCTTGAAGAGTTTCCTCTCCAACCTAATTCAAGGCCCTAACCCTAAACTAGTTGGTTGACCCTACAAACATGAAAAGTCTAATGAGTTTTAGATTTAGCGTTAATTTTTATGGTTTGTCTTAAGTCAAAGGTTATGAAAGTGAAACTAGTGATGTTTGAAAGACAAAAGCAAAATAAACAAAAAGATGGAAACAAAAACCTTTACTTCACTCAACTCTTAAACAACTTTTCAAACTTAAAAAAATTTCTAAGATCTTTGAACAACAAACTCAAAGAAGAATTTCAATCGACTATGAGCTACTTATGATCTAAGTAAACCTTTAAGAACTTATGAAAGCAAAGACTTTTCCCTGGTTACTAATGCAAAACAACACTTTTTAACCAACAAAGAAATAAAAGACTTTTTTTTTATTTGAATGCTTACAAAGAAAAAAGGAAAAATATCAAGTCAAAACTAAGAAAAATTTCTGGCCTAAGAGCATATCGCAAAGAGTCACTTTAAAAATAACACACTAGCAAATTAAAATTGGACTCTCACACTTGTCTAAAAACCCTATAAAAGAAAAAATTTGATTAAAACTTCTAAATGAAAAAGAAGGCTATTGTTGTGATCAAACCTAAGTTATTGACCACTATGACAGAGACCCAAACCTGAGAGGTATAACTCTTGTCAAAAGAAGGGATGACAACCTCACCTTTAACAAAAATTCTCTCCACAAGCACACTACCTGGTAGTTCCATAGCAAGCATATGCACGCGAGCTGTGTAAAGTTAGAGTGCGTGTACACACGTGTTGGTCTTATACAAGTTGCGTGTATATATGAAACTATGAGACAAATGAAAAGCTAAGCAAGCCAGCCCAGACAAAGACTACTAGTACTAAGAACCGGAATATCTTAAAGACTCAGACACTTACTTTAACAAAAACAAAAAAAAACAATTCAAGGAAAACTTCATAGAACAAACCAATCCGAGGTGAACCCTAATCTATAGACTGCAAACAACAAAGACTAGAAAGAGTTCAACAAAACCCCTGAGAATGACTAGTTTTGACAGGGAAGAGGATGACTGCCTCTTTAAAAGAAATTTTCTGAAATCTTACACACGACTAACACTTCCTCAGCTAGCATGTACACACTAGCTGTGAGAATGCAGGGCGCGGGTACATGCATGCAGACCTTATACAGGTCGTGTGTACCTCTGTGGGTCTTGGAAAAAAAAATTATAGTCAAGCAAAGAAATAGAGATAACTGGTATGGAAGACCAGAATCTCTGTTAGCTCAGACTTTTGCATAAACTTTAAAAACAGGAAATGAAACCAGTTCTTAAAAATACCCAAAAAATATTCCCAGGAACACTAGAGATCTCCCCAATATGGTCACCAATTCTGTTGTGAGTGGGAAATCCCTCTATGGACTAGCACTTAGGGTTTAATTATGCATGCAGAAAAGACCTAAAGATTTCTACTTTCTACTGTCGTCCCAGACCTAATCCCCATTATTCTTAAGCAAATACTTAGTTAGGAAGATAAAGTGAGCATACCTTATTTCGAGTGCTTGATGTAGATCCTTCCTCACGCTTGATCGCTTTTTGATTGCAGCTCTCCTCCCAAGGCTGACCTGCATTCACACAAAACAAACAACAAACTCCACATGCATTTGATATATAGATTAATGGGTTAGAGATTCAATAAACAAGTATGCAATAAACCATGAAAACCTCATATGGTGGGACGGGAAAAGTATTTCTTTATTATTAACTTCAAAAAATCAACTTACAATGATGAAATCAGTCGCTGCTCCATGAACTTGGTCCTGGGATCCTCTTCAATTGTCCTCCAACTTATTTTCTCTATCTTTCTCTTTGCACAAGGATGGCTAAAGGGTTGGGACAAAGGGAATACACTATCGGGTATAGTTTCTTTACTATGATTCTCCTCCTCCAAATGGGACCCCTAACCCTTCTTTTAAAGGCTAGAAGAAGCTATGTATTTGGACGAACCCTCGGCCATGCATGGCCGAAAGGTTTAGTTAACTCACCCAAAACTGTGTGTTTCATCGACAACTTTCCTTTTTTGGTGCTTTTGTAGGTACACGCGGGTTGTTTTGGGTCAACTAGCGTGTACACGTGTGTCATAATAGAGCAGGGTACGTGGGCCTTTATAAAAAGTGTTTTTAAGAAGAGTTGTTCAGCAATGCTTTGGCAAAGAAGGAATCTTAGATGGCCTGATGCCAGGTAAGCATGTCTGGTGCAAATTAGGGTTATAACACAAAGTAAATATGAAAAAGATGTTTTAAAGAGGTTTATAATGATAAATTGAAGTCCAGTTTCTACACCTATGGAAATTGGCACAAAACTAAGTAGAGAACATAATGAGATGGATTTTGATTCAACCATATTCAGAAAATTGGTTGGAATTTTTATGTATCTCACAACAACTAGGCCAGATATAATGTATGGAGTTAGTTTGATTTCTAGATTCATGGATGCACCAAAGAATTCACATTGGCTAGCGGGAAAAAGGTTATTAAGATACATTGCGGGAACTATGAATCATGGCATATTGTATTCTACTTCAAATAATTTGCAGTTGGTTGGATACACAAATAGTGATTTTGTAGGAATTATTGATGTCAAAAAGAGCACATTTGGATATGAATTTAATCTTGGAACAAGAGTCATGGCATGGGCATCAAAGAAACAACCAATAGTGACAATATCATCAGTAGAAGCAGACTATGTAGTAGGTACATCAGCAACATGTCAAGCAGTTTGGATGTGAAGAATATTGAAGGATCTAATGCATAAGCAAGAGGATCCTACTACAATCTATTATGACAACAAGTCCACCATTTCACTATCAAAGAATCATGTTTTTCACAAGAGGAAAAAACACATTTACACTAGATATCACTTCATTCAAGAACTGGTCAAAAAGGGAGAACTCATCCTACAACATTGAAGATCAAATGAGGAACTTGCAGACATATTTACAAATGCTTTAGCACAAGACCAATTTGAGTATTTGAGAGAATCTTTGGGTATTGTAAATATTGATGTAATCAGTAGTAGAAATTAGGGCGGAGTGTTGGTTGAATTAATTTCTACCAACCACATTTAAAACTGAAACTTCTACCAAGCTCCAGTGACTGTTCACCCACTGACACTCATAGATATTTTTGGCTCCATGAACTCCTTGGATCTTTGGGATCCTTCAAAAGACCTCTATAAATAAGAGGCGATTGTAATCGTTTTCTTGTAAGGCAATATCAATTCTTCAGTTTGATTTTAGTCTGGTGTTTTTTTTTGCCTCTACCCACTTCAATTTTAATAGGGCCATCATTTAAAATTCTTCTAAACTTAGTAAGCTTGCACTATAATATGAAGTATAACCAGTGTAGGAGGTTCCAATCTAATGCACTATAATATGAACTAGTGTTGGAGGTTTTGCCATTTTTCACTAAAATGTTTTGGCATTTTTCATTGGAATCCAACAATATAAATCTAGGTGAAATCACCCATTTATGTTATCTAAATTGAATTTTTGAATATATTAATGGATTTAGCTTCATGAAAAACCCGTGAGTGTTGGGA
>ML777070.1:490048-500341 GCA_009831015.1 Picea engelmannii | reverse complement strand
GAGTCAATATATTGTAGGTATTGGGGGGATGTAGGGTATGGGGGTTTATAGGTATTGGGGGGTATAAAAATGGGTATTTGGTAAAAATAAGGGATATCTAGTAAAAGTGAGTTTTTTTTATTATTGGAAAATGTATTGGGAGGAGAGTTAAACAAAAGGATTTGGGAAGGTATTTATCAATATCTTGTGAAATTAGGAGTATTATTTAATATCCCACAAATGAATGCACTATGACACAAGTTCATTGAGTGGACACCCTTTGCTAGAACCCTTCCTTACACCCTTTCATTATAATTGCACCCTTTGTCTCCTAAATATATATCAATGAGACCTAGTATTAGGATCATCTTATCTCATCTCATACTGTATTCTGAATTAGATATATTGTAAAAGGAGGTTTCCCCCTTGAAGTGGACTGTATTCATTGAAAATTTGTCATTTTTAAGACGTTGGATAGTAACAGAAGAGAACAAATTTAATAGTAGTTGCTTACACCCTTGCGCCTCAAGGAATGATGAGTGAGGAAGAACTACAAAAAAAAAAAAATTCTTTTCAAAATTCTTTCCAACTTATCCAGCTTTATTTTGTCTATGTTATCCTTGTAGAATTGCTCTATTGCATTATTCACAAGAATATCGATACACTCGAAGTTGTCTTTGACTCTCTCTACTATGAGTTTGCACTAATTATCAAAGCCAAGATGATCAGGGGAAGCCATGATGTTTTCTTTTGCATAGTGTTGTTTTATTTAAGGCTGCCTTTATGGGATTAGGTTAGTCATACCATCAATTAGTGGTGGGGCATAAAGTGGAATTCATTAGCGGTGATCAAACACATGTTGGGATCCTTCATACACGATGATCCAAAAAGTTTGTGGAAACTTTTCATTGACTAGAGTGGAGTGCCCCTGTGACTGAAAGAATGATGAGTGGAGTGAAGAGACTTTTCAGTAAGAGACTGGATGAGCAGGACATCAAGTAGTTGTGTTTAGATTTCATTGGTGGTGGGATCCCAAGGACAGAAGGTGAAGAAAGTTTGTGGAAACTTGTTTGGGATTTGGTTGCACGTAGAATCTACACCCGGATTTGATGTACCCAGTCTGCTCTCACTTTTTAATTAAAAAGTCTTAATGCTCCACTCATCCTTTTTTCTGTTTAGATAGATTTCCCTATCTGTAGTTTTCTGAGTAGTTATGGGATCTTTAGGCTTGTGCAAGGAGTGCACACCAAAGTAGTTGAAAATTTCTGTGAAGCCAATGAAAGGAGTGCGTTTTGAAATCTTTTGTGAGTTCGAGAGAAGAGCATGCCAAGTGGGAACACTAGAACAAGCCTAAAGCGTAGAAGGAAAAGTGTCAGTGAAAGCACACCAAAGTTACTGAACACTCTGAGGAGAAGGCTCTGCAAGGAGTGCATTAACCAGACACAAGGAGTGCGCGGGAACTTTGTTTCAAGTTCTGAGAGGAGGATTCCAAGTGGGCAAACCAGAAGGTAAGTGCAAGGAGTGCAAAAAGCCACGCAAGGAGTGCGAGGGTAGAGTCTTTTTAGACTCATTTGTTCAAAAGAGATAGTGTGAAGTCTCGTCGAGTAAGTGCAAGGAGTGCACAGATACTCCATGGAGTATAAAAGCTCGAGGAAGACCCGTGCAAGATGTGTATAGGGCCAACACTTAGAAAATTGTTGAAAAATTCTCAATAAAGACGAGTGCAAGGAATGCACAAAAATATTTTCTAAACATCTTTAAGTCTGAGCTCAGGAGAAAGAGCGTCTTTGCTGCCAGGAGGGAAAAAGGATTCATTGAAGGAGAAAAGGGCCAAGTCCCCTTGAAAACCTTGAAGGAGTTTGAAATCTCAGGAGGTACAGCAGGTAGAGGCTGAGCAAACATCCTTGCAAGAGAAGGTCAAAGGTTGAGCCTTGAAATTCTAAAAATTCCTTTATTGAAAAGAAAGCGCAGACAACAGTGAAGGAGGAGCTACGACTGTCGTCAGATCAGTTTTTCGAGAAGATATGGACCATTGGATCGAAGTCTGGATGGGAGGAGGAGTGCGTAGGAGGAAGGATAAATCTCATCTGTTGGATCTGGGCATGTGGATCGTGAGTCATTGGATCCAGGTAAGTAGCACAGGCTTTAACCCTTAGCATCCATCGGGCTCCGAAAGTCCAGATGTCTGGGGGTTTTCTATACTTAGGCGCAAAAGAGACAAGTCTCCTGAATTCTCGAGGATTCGAAGTAGATCTGGAACATCCATCAATCAGGACATGCATTCATAGATCGGAGAAGGTCCAGAGCTTCATTGCTCCAAGAGAACAAGTACACAGGGCACGCAGAGTCTGGAAGACTCGAAGCTTCGAAGTTCCAGAGCGCATCCCAGCCATTGAAGTACGAGTACATGTGTCATCAGATCCTGGAGTCTGAAAGGTCGACACTCCGGGAGAAAGGAAGTGTTGTGGCAGGAGTTCTTAAGGTTCCCGAAGCTCCAAAAAATGTATCTCATCTCCACCATTGATCTCGGTGGACAGGTGTCACCAGATCCAACACTCTAGAGGGGAGGCACTCCAGAGGAAATTCGGCAGAAGTAATTAGGGTCGAGAATGCCCAGAGGTCGGAGTTCATCTAAGTCGTCCATCACAGTGGACACGTGGCACCAGATCTGGAAGTCCGAAGACTGAGTACTCTGGAGGATTGGAAGTGTCATACTTTGAAAATCCTCGAAGCCATAAGTAGCAGAGTAAATATCCACTGCTAATCTCAGTGGAAAAGTGTCAACCAATCCCGAAGTTCAGAACTCTAGAAAATCAAAGAGAGAAGTGGTTTGGGGTTGAGGAATCTCGAAGGCTCGAAGTCCGAAGTCACTCTCAACTGTCGATTAGAGGAGGACATGTGATAGAACATCACATGGTTCGGAGCCTTAGTAATTCAGAGAAATAAAAGTGCAATGTCGAGGGGGCTCCCGAAGCTCTGAAGAGACGGAGTCCATCTCAGCCATCCATTTGAGGGGGACATGTGTCAGCAGATCTGAGACTCTGGAGGAAGTGGAGAAAAATTTCAAAGGGGTGTAAGATTCCCGAAGTCCCGGGGATCCAAAGTAGATCCTCACCGTCGATCAAGAGAGGACGCGTGGTAGGAGATTTGGATTTTCAGAGGTATGGTAATGTTGGCCCTCGACCAAATTTTGAGGAAGCATTGGTCGTGTTTGACCATTTTTGGGACTTCGACAGGCTGGTCGAAGACGGAGTGCCCAGGTGAAGCGGAGATCGCGGGATCTCACTCATTTTGTGGGCTTTTTGGGTTTTAGGGTTTATGTAACGGGTATGGGATATCAGCCCATGGGTTTTACCCATGTTTATGCCTCTTTTGTAATGTATAAATAGATAGCTAAGCGATGTAAGAAGAGGTGAAGTTTTGATCGAATTGATGAAAAAACCTGTGAAGGTTTCTAAGTGTGAATAATTGTGAATGATTTATGCATACTGTATGTTGAGACTCGCAAAGATGAGTGCAAGTGATTGTAAGAAGGATCTGTGCTTGATAGGAGTTGTCTTTGTGCCTTGACCTAACTCAGGGAAGGAGAATCTGGTGAGGTGCGTGCAGATCTCCCGTCCTTTGTGGAGTGAGCTATGTGGCTTTGTGCATAGGAGAAGAAGAATGTAAGAAGCACGAAGACTAATAATAAGAGAAAAAGATTGGTGGACGTAGCCCCACACTGCGGTGAACCACGTATATACTGTGTCAATGTGCTTTGTGCAACATTGTTCATGTTATTTATTTATTTATTTGCTTAGTCTTGATGCATGATAGGTAGATCCATTGATGCTTAGTGCTTTATATATGAATAAATGCTAGATCTGCTCTGATTCTATGTGCTAAATCTTGATTACTACTGCGTTGATCTGTAATAAGGGTTAATCTGCGATGTGAATAAGAATCATAACTTAATGCATATTGTTGGCTACGTGCTCTGTTAAGTGTGGTGATCACAGATCTGTGTCCCAGCTAGGTTGTATACACCTAAGTCCTGCAACCCCCCTTGCCTCTACCTCGGGTGAGAATTCATCTGCTTCGCAAGTGTTTCCAAAAGGTATGGTAGTTAGGGTTTTTTTGGTGTGTTGTTGAAGTGTTGAACCCTGGGTCTTCCCCTGTGCCAACAAATGGTTTCGTTTCTGGGACCTGAAACTGTGATTGTTGGGAACTGAAGAAAAGAGAAAATCTTTGTGCATATATCTATTGTTGTAGTGCACATTATTCTAATCATCTTGCGAAGATTTGTGCTAAGAAAAAGAAGTTTGATCTGAAGAAAAGAGGTAAGATCTTAAAGGTTTGTGCTCTTGTAAAGGTAATATAAGTGGAAATTTTTGCTTTGAGAGTATGAATCTAGGTATGTTTGATAGATCTTGTCCTAGTTTGAAAACTAGGGCACAACTAGAAGAAAGAGTTGATCTGAATAAATTTGATAGAGATATTGAAAGATATGTTATTCCTATGCATAGAAAGAATTTTTGGACTAACAAGTGGATGCAGGACCCTAGAAAGAATTTTTGCAGATTGCAGGTCCATCACTGTGATCCTAGTGCACAGTATAGGAAAGGTTGGGGATCGTTTAAGAGAAAGAGGGGATTGACAAATTGTGTTATAATTGCAGAAGACCGCGACATCTTGCTAAGGAATGCCTTGGTGTAGGTCCTATTTGTCTTTGTTGTAAAGTTGTTGATCATGAGGTTTTGGATTGCCCTAGAATGATTGCTAAAGTTGAAAGGATGAACATGAGACAAGAAAACTATGAAGAAGGTTAAGAAACTAAGGATATGCTAAAGAACCAGAAATAATTTGAGACTATGTTATTACAACTGAAAGAAACACTGAATGATCACAGATACATCAGTCTACCAGAGATCTTAAAAGAGAAGCAGTCTATAGAAATAACAATAGGAGACTTCGACATAGACTATGTATTAGATGAGGAAGCACATGTGAATATTATGCCAGAAACCACTTGGGAAATTTTGGGAAAGCCTACTATGGTTTCTTCATTAGGAAGGATAGGATTGTTTAAAGGAAATATGATAACCCTATGTGGAAGAGTTACTAATATACCTATGATTTCCCATGAAAAATCGACTGAAGAAGAATTTGAAGTCATTAAGTTTGTTGAGACCAACGCTCCTTTTGCACTTTTGTTAGGAAAGACTTGGATTGAGAAAGATCAAAGCTGAAGGAAAGCAGAGGAGGAAGCCATAGAACAAAAAAAGAAAGAATTAAGGGGCTTCATAGACAAAAAAATAGAGTGACTAATACAAGAACAAGAGGACAAGTCGAAGCAATAGAAGGAAAGAGAATTAGTTTTCAAAATTGAAAGAACACAAAAAGATTTAAAGAACCTGTCCATGCAGGAAAGCAGTGTATCCACCCTGGAAATAATAAGAGAAGAAATATTACTTTTAGACACTTCGAAAGACCCTCAGCAGTGCAAAGTTACTACGCTAAGAGAAGATAAGAATAATAATGGAAAACGGAATCCAAAGACTCATATCATAGGAAAGAAGGCAAGAAAACTCAATAAGAAGAATGAAAAGTTAGAAAAACTGCAGGAAGTTCCAGAGAAGACTTCGCAGAAGGTAGGCTTGCAGAACTTGAACCTCGTTGGAATAACAGAACAACATAGAATGGTACGTTGGCAGACATCAGGAGGTTAATGCGTGCGTTAAATTCCTCTTGTCGTGTTATCATGGAGGGTGTCTTTGGTTGGATAGGCGCATCACTGTGGATCCAACGCTAATCCCCCTGATCATTGGATTGGGCATGCAGGGACTGGACCCTCAGCAATTCTACCCAAGGAAGGTTGTAGATCACTCCCTGGCACAACATATCAAGCTGGTGTATGGTGATGTCGAGAAGGGGAAGCGAGGCTACAAGGTAGCCTCCATCCAGGATGGCGAAGTGTGCCTAGCTTGTCAGTTGATCGCTAGCAAGCTCGTTAGAAAGAACCGGTTGACACAAGTCATAGGGTTCGTAGTCGACCTCGCAGAGAAGTGTGTCAAAGGAATGTAGATGAACTAGGTGAGCTACCTCATCAATGAGGTTGAGAAGGACTGTTGCGAAGCGTGGGACCAAGGCTACAAATTTCACTTCAGTTGGTTACTGGTGCTCATTGCATTTGCTGCTTGGGAGATGCCGAAGGGAGCGACATTCCCAGAATTTGAGCCATTGGAGCCATTGGTTGCGAGGTTCACCACCTTGTGGTATACGAGGATATGGCGAAGCAGTGGCAATCAAATGCAGTGTTCCACACTTACTACCTACAACTGAAGCACGCCATTAAAGCATTTCCGCGGATGATCCCGAACACTTTGCACACATACAAGCCACTAGCAAAGTTCTGCGCAGACTGACACTTCATCTACATCACTGTGTGCAGGGACAAAATCAAGGAGGAGTTGCAGTCCTACTACAAAATGACCGATGAAGACATGGAGGAGATAACCAAGGAATGGCCAGCCGAATTGCTTGTACCGATCAAAGATGCAGAACTCTCTAACCCCAACATCATCAGAAGTATTTTGGTCACCCAGACTGAGTACGATGGACAGAGCAGCACAAAGAAAAAGAAGAAAAAGGAGGAAGTGTAGGATATAGACAGTGAGGAGAAGGACAACACATCGGTGGAAACTATGCCTGACTCACCTGCAGGAGGAGGAGGCGAAGAAGTAAACCAAGAGGAGGAAGGGGAAGAAGACAAGAAAGAAAAGGGTGAAGTAACACCACCAAAGGATCCCCTCACCACAACAGAAGCACCGTAGAAGAGAAAGTTTTCCCTGGAGAAACCTTCGGGAAGAAAGAAGGCCCGAGCCAATAAGCCTCAGATGTAGAATGTTCTCACAGTGGACGATATCCAGCTCATCATCACAACTGTAGAAGATGCCTCAGAGGATATCCTGCAGAGACATGAAGCGAAGCAAGAGACATTGTATGACAAAATCGAGAAATAATTGAAGGACATCCAACGATCTATCCAGTTGAGCCACGCAGTGTCTACTGCGCCATCTTGAGCAGAAAGTGTAGAATTGGGGGATGAACTCACCCAATTACGCAAATTAGCAGATGCAATAGAGACTCGACTTTGTCGAATCCAAGAAGAAAAGGAGCAAGCCATAGAGGCCTTGAAGCAAGAAAAGGAGGAGGCCTTAGAGAAACTTTGGGTTGCGCAACAAGAGAAAGATGACATTAGGGGGAAGTTTGAAGAGGACAAAGAGAAAGACTAGCTTCTCGCGGAGCAGATTGGGGTTAGAGAGGCAGTGACTAAAGCACTTTTCTCTATGCCAGGCTTGGCACATATGGAAGAAGAGACAACCAAGAGCCAAGTGGGGAATCTCCCTGAGGCCATTCAGCAGCTTCAAGCAAGAGTAGCAGAGTTAGAACTTCAAGCAATTTCGAGCACTCCACAAGAAGTGAAGGATCAGAGGGAAGAAACTGCCAGGAGCGAAGTAGAAAGAATCAGGGCATTGGCCTCAGAATGTAAACAATTAAGTGATCGAAATGCGTAGACCTATGAGCACCTTACATAGGACCCGGAGCTGAGGACATTGGAAGCATAGCTCCAGAAGGCAAAGCAACGGGCATCCATAGTGCAAGCACAGATGAAGTTGCTTACTGTAGTCGAGAAGATGAAGAGGTTGTACGAACAATGCACAGTTCAACAACAAGTCACTTCCATCCAGAGCAAGGTTATGGAGGTGACACAGAGACTCCAGCCAGTGCAGGATGAAGCCTGCACACTTTTTGAAGAGATTGAGGGACAAGGATCACAGTTGGAATAGGTGGTCACAACAGTGGAACAACGCCTGGAAGGGCCTGTCATCGAGAAAGTAATTCAGGAGTTCGCCGAGCAGGAGGCTCTGGCGAAGTAGCAAGTCGAGGCAGCTCGAGGCCTTTGAAGAAGTGTTTCCTAGATCAGAGTGACTTGGGATGAGTCACATGTGAGTGTTGGGGGCATGTTGGCCCTTGACCAAATTTTGAGGAAACATTGGTCATGTTTGACCATTTTTGAGACTTCGACAGGTTGGTCAAAGACGGAGCGCCCAGGCGAAGCAGATATCACGGGATCTCGCTCATTTTGCGGACTTTTTGGGTTTTAGGGTTTATGTAACAGGTATGGGATGTTGGCCCATGGGTTTTACCCATGTTTAGGACTCTTTTGTAATGTATAAATAGATAGCTAAGTGATGTAAGAAGAGGTGAAGTTCTGATCATCTTTGTGCAAGAACCTGTGAAGGTTGCTAAGTGCGAACAGTTGTGAATGCTTTGTGCATACTGTATGTTGAGACTCGCAAAGTTGAGTGAAAGTGATTGTAAGAAGGCTATATGCTTGATAGGAGTTGGCTTTGTGCCTTGACCTAACTCGGGGAAGGAGGATCTGGCGAGGTGTGCACAGATCTCCTGTCCTTTGCGGAGTGAGCTCTGTGGCTTTTTGCACAGGAGCAGAAGAATGTAAGAAGCCCAAAGACTAATAAGAAGAGAAGAAGATTGGTGGACGTATCCCCACACTGGGGTGAACCACGTATATCCTGTGTCGATGTGCTTTGTGCAACGTTGTTCATGTTATTTATGTATTTATATGCTTAGTCTTGATGCATGATAGGTAGATCCATTGATTCTTAGTGCTTTGTATATGAATAAATGCTAGATTTTCTCTGATGCTATGTGCTAAATGATTAGATGTTCTTAATCTTGATTACTACTGCGTTGATCTTTAATAAGGGTTAATCTACGATGTAAATAAGAATCATAACTTAATGCATATTGTTGGCTATGTGCTCTGTTAAGTGTGGCGATCACAGATCTGTGTCCCAGTTAGGTTGTAGACACCTAATTCCTGCAACCCCCCCTACCTCTACCTCAGGTGAGACTTCATCTGCTCCGACGGTGTTGTCAAAAGGGTCGGTAGTTAGGGTTTTGTTGGTGCGTTGTTGAAGCATTGAACCCTGGTTTTTCCCCTGTGCCAACAAGTACTCTGGAGGAAACAAGATGCTTGGTTAGTAAGTTCCTGAAGGCCCGAAGATGGAGGTCATCACAACCATCCAGTTGTGGGGACGCGTGGTGCTAGATCTAGTAGTCCAGAGATTTGTTACTCTGGGAGAATGGTGGAGAAGTGTCGTGAAAGGCTCCAAAGCCCGAAGTACAGAGAGAATCAGGGTCGTTGGTAGCAGTGGACACATGGGCGAAGGATCTTCCCCTTTTCTAGTTTAGAGTTCGAAGGAGGCAGGGTACAATGTTGTGGAGGGATCTGAAGTCCCAAAACCTGGAGTTAACATAGACCATTGATCTGTGGAGAAGTGTCAACTATTCGATCGGTTAGTTTGGAGTTCAAAAATTCGTGGGTGTTATGTATTGGAGCAGTTAATACCCCGAAGCCTGAATCCCCGAAGAGAATTTGAGTCGTAGATATTGACGAGTTATTGGGACCATTGATCCCTTCCATTGTTCGGAGGTCCGTCAATTCACAAGTTCGGGAATTCGGGGGTTTTGGAAGGTGTGGAGGTTGAAGCTCCTTGAGCACGAAGCTTCGGAGTCCCGAATTTGTGCATTTTGGTTACGCGCCTAGTCACAACCCTCGGTCATATGAGGGGTTGGTCGAGGCAAAGGGGTTAGCGCCCGATTTGGAGTTAAAAGGAGAGTTTGACCAGCTATTTTGGGCCATAGTCACTTGGAGGACTCAGTTGGCATATAAGGACCCTCACAGACTTGGTTTCACGCGTAGGGAATAGGAAAGAGGCCTATGGCATATGAAATTTTGGGTTCAGTAGGAACCAATGAGCTGCTTCGACTCCCGAATTCAAACAATCCTAGACTGAGAGGTAAAGCAGACCCTGAGAGTGGAAGGGGGGTCTACATCACATAATCATCATTAAATCATATGAGATAATGATTAAACTGTAGGTGAACGGTCATATGCATAAAATATTCTTATAAAATAATAGGTATAGGCATACTTCACTTAGGGCTTGGGTGTGCATGGGGTTAAGGGTAGAGTATAGGTTATGTGTATACTTAGATGGAGCTAAGGGGGTCTAGGTGATGGTATAGGTCTAGTTCATGGTCTAGGTCATGGTCATGTTGACATAATTACTCGTATAAGCAATCCATTGGAAGAAGAACAAAAACTTAACAATCACCTTACAAGAGAGGCTACATTTCTCTGTTGCACATATCCTTTATTCATTGTGAGACATGCCTCGCCTTTAGATAGATAGAGAGAGAGGGAGGTAGAACTAGAGAGAGAGAGAGAGAGAGAGAGAGAGAGAG
>ML777070.1:469608-483842 GCA_009831015.1 Picea engelmannii | reverse complement strand
AAATATTTTCTTGGCATTGAAGTCACACAAAATGATAAGGGAATTTTCATTTGTCAAAGTAAATATGCAAAAGGTGTTTTAAAGAGGTTTAGAATGATAAATTGAAGTCCAATTTCTACACCTATGGAAATTGGCACAAAACTGAGTAGAGAACATAATGAGATGGATTTCGATTCAACCATATTCAAAAAATTGGTTGGAATTTTGATGTATCTCACAACAACTAGGCCAGATATAATGTATGGAGTCAGTTTGATTTCTGGATTCATGGATGCACCAAAGAATTCACATTGGCTAGTAGGAAAAAGGTTATTAAGATACATTGTAGGAACTATGAATCATGGCATATTGTATTCTACTTCAAATAATTTGCAGTTGGTTGGATACATAGATAGTGATTTTGCGGGAATTATTGATGTTAAAAAGAGCACATCTGGATATGCATTTCATCTTGGAACAAGAGTCATGGCATGGGCGTCAAATAGACAACTAATAGTGACAATCTCATCAGTAGAAGCAGACTATGTAGTAGGTACATCAACAACATGTCAAGCAGTTTGGATGCGAAGAATCTTGAAGGATCTAATGCATCGGCAAGAGGATCCTACTACAATCTATTATGACAACAAGTCCGCCATTTCACTATCAAAGAATCATGTTTTTCACAAGAGGACAAAATACATTCACACTAGATATCACTTCATTTGAGCACTGGTCAACAATGGAGAACTCATCCTACAACATTGCAGATCAAAGGAGCAACTTGCAGACATATTTACAAAGGCTTTAACACAAGACCAATTTGAGTATTTGAGAGAAGCTTTGGGTATTGTAAATATTGATGTAATCAGTAGTAGAAATTAGGGCGGAGTGTTGGTTGAATTAATTTCTACCAACCACATTTAAAACCGAAACTTCTACCAACCTCCATGAACTCTCTGGATCTTTGGGATCCTTCGAAAGACCTCTATAAATAAGAGGCGATTGTAATCATTTTCTTGTAAGGCAATATCAAGTCTTCAGTTTGATTTTAGTCTAGTGTGTCTTTTTGCCTCTACCCACTTCAATTTTAATAGGGCCATCATTTAAAATTCTTCTAAACTTAGTAAGCTTGCACTATACTATGAAGTATAACCAGTGTAGGAGGTTCCAATCTAATGCACTATACTATGAACTAGTGCTAAAGGTTTTGGCATTTTTCACTGAAATGTTTTGGCATTTTTCATTAGAATCCAACAATATAAATATGGGTGAAATCACCCATTTATATTATCTAAATTGAATTTTTGAATATATTAATGGATTTAGTTTCCTAAAAACCCTTGAATGTTAGAATTATATAAATTTAACCACTTAAATTTACAATTCTAACAATTTATAATCAAATTTTGAACAAAATTTCCAAATAATAATCAAAACATAAAACATTTAAACCACACAAATATAAAAATGTACAATACAGATATTTTAATGTAGCCATCATCAAAAAAAATTCTAAACTCACTGAGCCTGCGCTGCACTATGAGTACAACTAATGCATTCTAGAATGAGATAAGAATGTGATGATCACAACTTTTCAATTGGGCCATCACGGAGATCAAAGATCTAAAAGGTGGGACATTAAATGAACAAGGAATACTCAATCCAACTCGTTGTATTGCATTATTTAATTTCATTCATTAATATTTTTATTATTATTAAATCTTTAACATTAATAACCATTAATATTAATTTATTATTAATATTAATAATCATTAAAAGTGAGAGCGGACCGGGTACATCAAATCCAGCTATAGATTCTACGTGCAACCAAATCCCAAACAAGTTTCCACAAACTTTCTTCACCTTCTGTCCTTGAGATCCCACCACCAATGAAATCTAAACACAGCTACTTGATGTTCAGCTCACCCAGTCTCTTACTGAAAAGTCTCTGCACTCAACTCATCATTATTTAGATTTTCATTGACTGGGCACTGTGACTGAAAGAATGATGAGTGGAGCGCAGAGACTTTTCAGTGAGAGACTGGGATGAGCGGGACATGAAGTCGCTGTGTTTAGATTTCATTGGTGGTGGGATCCCAAGGAGAGAAGGTGAAGAAAGTTTGTGGAAACTTGTTTGGGATTTGGTTGCACGTAGAATCTAAAGTTGGATTTGATGTACCCGGTCCGCTCTCACTTTTTAATTAAAAAGTCTCAGCGCTCCACTCATCTACAGCTACAGCTACTTTCTTTCAAGATCATGCCTTCAGTCCTACAACTACTTACTTTCAAGATCATGCCCTACATTTTCCGGACACCTTCAATGAAATGTTTCCACAAACTTTCTGGGATTCCAGTACGTGTTTGACGGAGTGGCACCGCTAATGAATTCTATTTTATGTGCTGCTCATCCTTTCAATCCTACAGCTATAGCTTGAGCTACTTACTTTAAACATCTATTGACGTTAAATATTAAATAGCGTTGCGTTAGAAAAAGACTGGTTGTGTAAACAATGAAGATTTTATTACTTTTAAAGGCACGATCTTGCATAGAGACGTACTAGAATCCCAGAAAGTTTGTGGAAACTTTTTATTGAAGGTGTCCAGAAAATGTAGGGCATGATCTTGAAAGTAAGTACTTGTAGGACTGAAGGCATGATCTTGAAAGAAAGTAGCTGTAGCTGTAGATGAGTGGAGCGCTGAGACTTTTTAATTAAAAAGTGAGAACGGACCGGGTACATCAAATCCAACTGTAGAATCTACGTGCACCAAATCCCAAAGAAGTTTCCACAAACTTTTTTCACCCTCTGTCCTTGGGATCCCACCACCAATGAAATCTAAACACAGCTACTTGATGTCCCGCTCATCCCAGTCTCTCACTGAAAAGTCTCTGCGCTCCACTCATCAATCTTTCAGTCACAGTGCCCAGTCAATGAAAATCTAAATAATGATGAGTGAAAGCGCAGAGACTTTTCAGTAAGAGACTGGATGAGCTGGACATCAAGTAGCTGTGTTTAGATTTCATTGGTGGTGGGATCCCAAGGGCAGAAGGTGAAGAAAGTTTGTGGAAACTTGTTTGGGATTTGGTTGCACGTAGAATCTACAGCTGGATTTGATGTACCCGGTCGACTTTCACTTTTTAATTAAAAAGTCTCTGCGCTCCACTCATCTACAGCTACTTCCTTTCAAGATCATGCCCTACATTTTCCGGACACCTTCAATGAAAGTTTCCACAAACTTTCTGGGATCCCAGTACGTGTTTGATGGAGTGGCACCGCTAATGAATTCTACTGAAAAGTCTCTATGCAAGATCGTGCCTTCAGTCGCGACATCATGTCCGTCGTGTCGCTGGGATCCCTCTGGTACAGAACGCTGAGTACAAATGAATACCAGCCATGTGAAGAATGGAGATAGAAACAAAGCAAGCCACGTGAAAGCTGAGTACATCAGCCAGTCATGCGACGGAGACAAGAGAGCTCTAGGGACTTGAATTTAGTGATATAAATGATGAAATTTCAATTTTCTGTTATTTAAATTTCAATTTTAAATTTAAATGTATAAATAAATTCATTTTACTAAAAAAATTTGAATTTCAATTTTAAATTTAAATGTATAAATAAATTCATTTTACTAAAAAAAATTTGAAGTAAGATTATATACATTTAATCACTTTTTTTTCCAATAAAAAAATAACTCAAAAATTATATTAATTATAATTTTTTGTACATACACTTAACCACATTAATATAATTTTTTGTACATACACTTAACCACATATATACTTAAATATAGAGATTTAATAATCTTTCACTAAATTTTAAACAAAATTAAACTAAAAAAATCTCTTAAAAATAACCAAAACATTAAACATTAACTATGACTTTAACTTACTCAACATTCTGTACATATTTTTCTGGAGTGAACTAAAATTTCCAATTCAATGTGATCACGATTGAGTTATCATCACTGCACTAAAATTCGTTAAAAAGTCTTTTTTCTTCATTTTGTCCATACCTTAAATGTTTCGGACGTGTTGAATACTACGCATCTCCTGAAAATCTTGTTTAGCCATTGGATTTTCACATGGCTGTTTCTATATGTCTCAGTCACATGGCTGGCTTTCAATTTTGACGCACTCCAACTCAGCTTTCAAGTGGCTTGTTCTGTTCGCCTAACGATAACATGACTTATATTTCAATCAGGTTACAGAGATTGGAAGCAATTACTATTAACACACTGGGTGTTCACACAATGAATTTATGTCATAGTTAATAAGTTGGTGGGATATTAAAGAATATTATTAATTTTATAATATAATATTAATATCTTTTTAATTTGTTTGTTTAACTCATTTTCAATATATTTTATAGAAAAAATAAATTAGTTTTATTAAATATCTCTTATCTTTATCAAATACTTTTTTTATATTCAATATCTATAATATATTTATAGTAAAAAGAAGTTAGTTTTGCTAATTATCCCTTATTTTTACCAAATACTTTTTTTTATACTTAATATCTATAATATATTGACTATATTTTTAATAATTAAAAAAACATCCTTATAAATAAAAACTTGATAAAATATGCATGAATAGATGAAACCTTCTTGTTGAGAAACATAGCACATAAGCTTAGGGCTTCTTCATAGGTCGTAGATGACATGTTGGGTATCACTAAATCATCATAAGAATTGGGCAAAACTGCAGGGAAGGATTTGATTAGTGATAAGGCCACTTATCCCTAGTTAATGGTTTTGGAAAAATCAAAACAATTTACCATTAAATTGTCGAACAGAGCTAAGGGGGAGTTATCTTACTTCGACCTAACGAAGATGGAACCTTTGTTGGGTTTAGAAGATTACATTGCATTCAGACAAAAGTGAAGAGCCTCCTAAAAGCGTTTGTGTTAGAATGGATAAACCTTGGAAGTGTTGGAAACATGCCAACGAATTTCCCAACATGCACATGCATGCATGCACTCTTATGTTAACAGTTTGTGTAACTGATGGATCTTATTATAATCAATTTGTTTAATTGTTTGAGAGATTCTATATATAAGAGCATACCCATAGAGGTGAGAGTGCAATGTCTAGTGAGTGTGTGAGAGTAAGAAGCAATACCGATGTGTTGTGTGTACGAGAGGAGAGGATGGTTGTATGCCTGGGTTGGCTATTGTAATTATCCCTTGAATAATAAGAATATCGATTATCATTACCCAGGGTTTTTTCTCGTATTGGGTTTTCATATAAATCACTGTGTGAATTGTGTGATTGTTGTTCTCGGTTTAATCTTGGTTTTATATTCTTTGCTATTAGAATCTTGTTACGTTTTTGCTTCCACTACCTAACAAATGGTATCCGAGTGCAGAGATGAAGGATCAGAGAGCGTAGGAGAAGAGAATTTGATCGCTCGATAGCAGAGTAGGTTAACCGAGCCGAGCGGAGTGGAGTGGATCAACTTAAGACATGTTTTATTACACTGTCGTTGGTTGTCCTTGTGGCACAGTGCCACAGTCGCAGATACACTTGTGAAACTAAAAAAAATACAAAATTGTCACGGGCATAACACAGTACACAATGCGATAGTTTGCAAAATTTTCACGGTCAAATTGTCGCACGCTATCCATATTACACAGTGCGACAATTCCAAAATTGTCACATGCCAACATTGTCTAGGGTGTGAAAATCTCTTAATCCAAAAATTAAAGAAATCGTCGTATGAAATTTGCGGGGGATAAATTTAATAAAGCTGAGGTCATGCACACGTTGTATGAAAGGGTGACTACTATTATATTTTGTGCTTAAAGGAGTGTTTTTAAGGCATAAGTGGGTGGAGGACGTGTATCCTTTATCCTTTAAAAAAGTGGATCCTTTATTGTTTTAATAAAAGGTTTATATATTAAATTTTAATATATTAAACTTTTTAATTAATTTTTTTGGGAATTTATATATAATATAATAATACTTTTATACTATAAAAAAGTTTAGTAGTGGTTTTTGGAATATTTTTTTTGCTAATGACGAAAGTGCAGAGTTCTAAGTTTGAGGTGGATAAATTCAGCGGTAAGAATAGCTTTGCGTTATAGAAGCTCAAGATGCAGGATCTGCTTGTGCAACAAAGATTGCAAAAGACATTGGATGGAAAAATAAAGAAACTGACAAGCATGACAAACGAGGACTGAGAAGATCTAGATACAAGAGCTCTCAGTACCATTTGTTTATGTTTGACAGATGAAGTGTTGTTTAACATTGCTGAAGAAGAGACAACAATAGGTTTGGGGAACAAACTTATAGAGAGTCTGTATATGACAAAGTCCTTGATGAAAAAAATCTTCTTGAAGAGGCAGTTGTACAGCTTGTGGATGAAAGAAGGTACGAAAAATTGTTGATCACTTGAATGTTTTCAATACTTTGATTTGTCAATTATCTAGTATGGACGTAATGTACGAAGATGATGACAAGGCGGTTACACTACTGTGTTCGTTGCCTGAGTCTTGGGATCATCTGGTCACACCTATGTGGTTTAGCTCAACATATGCCATTGATTATGACACTATTGTGGGAGCTATGTTGTCTAAGGAAATGAGGAGAAGATCCAATAAAGAAACCTCAACAACAGAAGTAATGGTGGTCATAGGTCGATCTAAAGAAAGAGGGCAAGATCAGAAAGGTATAGCCAAGTCTAATTCAAAAGACAGTAAGGGTAAGGGAAAATGTTGGTTTTGTGGCAAATTTGGGCATCTCAAGAAGGATTGCTGGAAAAGAAAACAATCATCCAAAGAGGACTCCACAAAAGAAGAAAATCCAGCTATAGGTATGGTTGATGAAATTTTGTCTGTCTATTGTGTCTCACCACCTGTGTTCACATAGAAGGTCCAGGGTGGTGATGGTTGAGTCACTGTGAAATAAAAAAAAAAAATGTATTTACTTTGGAGTTGTAAAAATTATTGATTGTATGTAAATGGGCATATGTCTGTAAGAGCTGGATAGGCATGCATACCCTTGGTTTATCAGGTCACCTATGAAAAGTCTAGACATAGATTTAGGTAGATTGAATATGTCGGGGGGCATGTATGTTGGGTTAACCTTGACTCGGTGAAAGAGTTAATGAGTTAAATCTGGGTTTTTTTTTAGGTCAAAGAAGGTGGTTTTTCGGGTCCATGTTTTTTTGGGTATCCCGTGATATTGTATCCATGGATTGCTTGTAATGAAGCCTATAAAAGGCCTGGTGAACTCCATTGTAAATGGGCCTGGAGGTAAGTGGTGAAGGCTTATGATCCAGATTTTATGAGCAGAACGAAATGAATACAGATGATTAACAGATGATTAACAGATGATTAACACAAAATAACAGAGATACAATAAAACTGGTTTTCTATTCAATAAGGAAATAAGCTGAAACTGTAAAATGCAGCGAAAAACAAGCTTGCTGGAATGGTGGCGGCTTATCTCTAAGAAGAGATGTGATGGTTGCGCTCATTCGTAAGAAGATGATTACAATGAGGCTCTGGAGGCCTTTTTACAATAAAGAGGAATGCCAGAAACCCTAGACATCAAAAAACCTAACCCTAGGAGATGAAGCACCAAAAGTCATGTGGGCCCCGTTTGGATAAGTTAGTACATCAACTTCCCGGGGTCGTAACTTTTGCATACGATCTCCGTTTTAGGTGTACGATAGCCCATTGGAAATATCTATCCGAGGACTGCAACAGTTGCACAAGACTTCCAACATACCCAAAAAAACGTCGTTTAGGGCCTCGAAACGGCTCTGGAAGTTCAGGACCCAAAAAACTGCTAAAAATAGTAAAATACCAAAATTGTTGGAAAGATGTTTTGAGCCAGCTGGAAAAGGTGGGTGGCCACCAATATCCACCTGGATCAATCCTCCCTCCTAAGGAAGCAATGGTCTCCATTGCGTTGAGTTGCCCCATCAGATGAGGAAATTTTTGCTAAATTTGGCCCTGGGTGAGCCATTTGCCTTGGTGCAGGAGCTGCCCTGCTTTGATGACTCGATAAAGCTGGATCCTTTGTTGTCGAGTGCCCTTGATTTGTGTGTCCACAATATGATCACTGGATGCCTGTTGTATGCAGTCGGGGTTGAGCTCTGTTGGTGTCAATTGTTCTGCTACGTCTGAGGTGTCCAATAATGGTGGGAAATAAGGCCGAAGGAGGTCCACGTTGAACACTGGGTGCAGGCCAAGGAAAGGAGGAATGTTGAGCTCAAAATAATTATCCCCCATAGCCTTGGTGATGGTGTACGACCCTTAACGAACTGGGTGAAGCTTTCGATGGGGTCTTGTAAGGCGTTCTTTCTGCAAGTGCAACCAAACTTTGTCGCCTACCTGAAAATTATGTGGCACCCAATGTTGATCATGGCGCTACTTGTACTTGTCATTGGACTTATGTAGGATATCTTGAACCTATTGGCAAATGTGATGGATCCTCTCAATGAACTGGGTGGCTTTATCAGCCTTAGTTGGAGCAGGAGAGGAGTCGACTGAGGTGACCACAAGGGGAAGTGCAACATCTATGGGATCCAATGGTTGGAATCCCAATCCCACCTGAAAGGGGCTGTGGCTGGTTGAGCTATGCAGGGCTCGATTATAGCTATGTTGGACATAGGGAAGACTCTCATCCCATGTGCGAGGGTGCTTGGAATTATGCATGTATAGGATATGCACGATCATTCAATTTACGACCTCGGTTTGGCCATTTGTCTGGGGGTGGAAGGCCGTGGATTTGGTGAGCTTGGTGTCTAGTAGTGACTAGAGGCTCGACCAAAATGTGCTGAGAAATTGACTGTCCCAATATGAGACAATGGTTTGTGGGATTCCAAAATGTACCCAGACTCGTTCAAAAAAGATCTTGGAAGTGGCTTCTGCTGTGATGCTCTTCTTCTAGGCAACCAGATTCGCCATCTTAGAAAAGCGATCAAAAACCACAAAAACACAGTCATTTCCTCGCTTGGTGGACAGGAGGTCTGAAATGTAGTCCATTAAGATGGATTCCCATGACCTCTTCGGAGTAGGAAGAGGGGTGTACAGGCCCTGTTTCTTAGTGGTCAGTTTGGCAATAGCATAGGTAGTGCAAGACCTGATATACTTGCTGACTTCATGTCGAAGTTTTGGCCAGTAGAAATGTTTCTATAGCATTGCCACTGTCTTTTCGACGCCGAAGTGTCCTGCCGCCCGACTATAGTGGGTTTCCCAGATCAGCTTTGCTCGCTCGCTTGATGGAACACAAATATGGCCAAGACGACATAACAACCCATCCTAAAGATGGAAATTATCAACAACTTCCTTTGCACCCAACATTTGGTAGGTGGTGGCGAAGTCTGGGTCTGTCTCATAGAGTTGGGGCCATCCAAAGGTCTCATGGTCAAAATATTCTAGCACTGTGGTGAGTGCCGTGACTGGTGGTCTGCTGAGGCAATCAGTGACACAGTTGGTGCTTCCTGTTTTATACTTGATGTTGAGGTGGAATTGCTGCAAGTATGTGGACCACTTTTGATGGCAGTCATTCTACAATTTTCCTTGTGTCTGCATGAACTACAATGGCTTATCATCAGTGTGGATGACTGTCTCCTTCCCAAGAATGTAATGTCTCCACTGGAGACAGGCCTGCACAATGGAGTACATTTCTTTGTCGTAAGTAGGGTACTTATGGACAACATATGATAATGTCTCACTATGATAGGCCACGGGGTGGTCGTGCTGAGTGAGAACAACACCCACAACATAGTCTGAAGCATCTGTCTCAATCTCAAAGGGCTGTTGCAGGTCTGGTAGTGAAAGTACTGGGGCTGAGCACAAGCACTGCTTCAAATCATAGAACGTTTGTTGTTGGGACTACCCCCACACCAATTTCGCCTTACCACCACTCCTGGTTATTTGGTTGAGGCCCATGCAATATGGGAGAATCCCAACATGAACTTGCGGTAGAAATTGGCAAGGCCCAAGAAGCTCCGAAGCTCAGTGAGTGTGGTTGGGGCTGGCTAGTCATGGATGACTTGGATCTTGGTTGGATCCACATGTACACCATGTTGATCAATGATTTAGCCCAGGTAATGGACCCTGTCCATGCCGAAGGAGCATTTTTCCAAGTTGGCGTATAGCTTGTGCTGCCGCACGGTGTGCAGAACCTGCTGAATATGTTGCAAGTGTCCAGCCCAAGTCTTATTGTAAATGAGAATGTCATCCAGATACACCACTACAAAAGTATTGGTGAATGGTTGCAAGATATCGTTCATCATCCTCATGAAAGTGGTTGGATCATTTTTCAAACCAAAGGGCATGACCAACCATTCAAAAAGGCCTTCCTTTGACTTGAAGGCGGTCTTCCATACATCTATATGTTCTATCGGGACTTGGTGGTAGCCAGACTTCAGATCAATCTTACTGAAGTATTTTTCCCCCGTGAGTTGATCAAGGAGGTCGTTGATTTGAGGAACCGAGTATTGGTTTCTGATTGTGATTTTATTCAGAGCCCGGTAATCAATGTAGAGTCGCCAGGTTCCATCTTTCTTCTGTACCAACATGATTGGGCTCCCACAAGGTGATGAGCTGGATGGATGTGCCCCTTGTGGAGAAGTTCTTGTATCTGTCGCTTGATCTCCTCATTCTCTAATAGAGAGCGGCGATAGACTGGCCCATTGGGAAGTGGTGCGCCGAGGGTCAGATCGATGGGGTTATTGACCTGGCAGTGCAGAGGTACCCCGGTAGGTGAGGAGAAGATATACGAGTATTCTTCCATGACCTTATATACTTGCTTCTACTGTGTGAAGAGGTTGACTGCAGAGACCCTGGATGTGGCTGTGATCTTTCGTTCATTCTAAGAGCGAATCACGAAGAAGACAAACTTGCCCGTCTGAGAGATGACCTTCCTGCATTGCTTAGAAGAGATCAAGGAAATAACACTAGGTGGGACAACCTCGGGTATCCTATACAATTTCCTGTTCAAAGTAATAATAAGACTATGAGGCCTAGACTCATATACAACATGACATTTCCATAAATAAGGTTGGCCCAAAAGAACATCACAAACTTCAAGAGGAGCAACATCACACAATACCTCGTCTTTGAAGGGCTTGATGTCGTACGACAATCAACACTGTTGGCTGACGCGAAGATCGCTTCCTTGGAAGAGCCATCCAATGGTGTAGGGTTGTCGGTGCAACGTTGTCGGCAGGGCCAACTACTTGATGACCTCTGCTGAGATGAGGTTCTTCTGGCTACCTCTATCGACGATGAAGTGCAACAGGGTGCCTTTTACTCACATCTGTGAATGGAAGAGGCACTCTCCTTCTTCTGGTTCGTCTGGTTCACCATGCTGGAGCTTGGTGGTAGCAACGATGGCACTGGGTTCTACGTCAGTGATCCATCTTCCCCTTTTTGGTTCTGACTCAGAGTCATAACCCACATCTGATTCAAAGGCTTTCACTTCGGCCACCAATGACTGCTTTGAGCGGCAGTAAACAGTGTTATGCCAAGGGCTCTTATGGAAGTCGCACCACTTCCTGGTATATTTCTTTGTCTTTTCGGTGTCCTTCTTTACTTGCGGCTTGGACTGGTTGTCCTGATACTGTCCATCTTTGCTCTGTCCTTTGTTTTGTGGGTTGGGTCCGCCCTTTCCTAGGTTTTGTTGTGTGGGGTTTCCCGACCTAAATTGTTGTGTCTTTTGTTTGAGTTTCTGCTCAATTTTGACGACATATCGGTAGGCCGTGCCTAAGGATGAGATTTCCAGAAATTCCATTTCGGTCTGGATGTATCTATGTAGATCACCGTGATACTTGAGCACTAGATGTCTCTCTGAATATTTGATACCCAACTTGGTGCGCAAGGTATGGAAGATATTTGTGAAATCTGGCACTGCTTGGTCTCTTTCTTGTTGTAGTGTGGTCCATTTGGTATACAAGTCATCATAACTTCCAACAGGGTAGTATTGTTCCTTAATAGCATAAGGATTGCCAGGTGGCCGTGACTATAAATAATGAGGGTTCCTCTGTTTCCTTTTGCTCACAGAAAGTTTTCCACCAATCTTTGACATGGGGAACGGATTTGAGGAGCGCAAAAGTAATCTTTTCTCTATTCTAAAAGTTATGGACAGAAAAATACCCTTCTAGTAGATTCAACGACTTGTCTACAACATCTGCGTCTATCTGACCTTCAAATATAGGAATATCAAAGTTTATTTGTACCTTGAAGGGGACGGCGCCTCCGCTTGAAGAAGATGCGTCGCCTGTTGGTAGCCGCCGAAGGATTTGCGAGAAACTATCCATCATCTCGTTCCTCTATTGCATGAGGGCTTCCTCAATCAACAGTTTGAAAGGATCTCCTATCCCGTCATCTTTCCTTTCTCCTGCCATGAGAGATCGCTTGGGCGTGCGAGATCTTTTGTCTTCAAGAGAAACAAGCTCGAGACCCAACTCTTTGTACTCCAACCTCATTGGGGACATGCATTAAGACGACAAGGAGAAGACCACTCTGATACCATTGATCTGGATTTTATGAGTAGAACGAAATGAATACAAATTATTAACATATGCTTAACACAGAATAACAAAGATACAGTAAAACTGGTTTTTTATTCAATAAGGAAATAAGCTGAAACTGTAAAATGCAGTGGAAAACAAGCTTGCTGGAATAGTGGCGGCTTATCTCTGAGAAGAGATGTGACAGATGTGATCATTCGCAAGAAGATGATTACAATGAGGCTCTGAAGGCCTTTTTACAATAAATAGGAATTCCCAAAACCCTAGACATCCAAAAACCTAACCCTAGGAGATGAAGCGCCAAAATTCATGTGGGCCCCGTTTGGGTAAGTTAGTACAACAACTTCTCAGGGTCGTAACTTTTGCATACGATCTTCGTTTTAGGTGTATGATAGCCCATTGGAAATATCTATTCGAGGACTAAAACAGTTACACAAAATTTCCAACATACCCAAAAAAACGTCATTTAGGGCCTCAAAACAACTTAGGAAGTTCAGGACCCGAAAAACTGCTAAAAATAGTAAAGTACCAAAATTGCTAGAAAGTTGTTTTGAGCCAGTTGGAAAAGGTGGGTGGCCATCGATATCCACCTGGATCAATTTACTTGTCCGGCTTGTCCAGATTTGGTCAAGGGAATGTTCGTGTTAAGGTGGAGCACTGAGACTCCAGTGTGAAGTCCCTGGAGGCGAGTGACAAAGGTTCACTTGGGTTGGCTTGACCGGATTTGGTCAAAGTTGTTTGAATGCAAAGTTCGAGGTGGATCAATGTGTCCAGGTTATAAAGGTGGGTCTATAGAAAAGCTGATGTGTTAGTGGGTCAATCAAGTGTTTGAGAATATATGATGAAGGTAGGTTCATATCCATGGAACTTGGAAAGTATTGCAAGGAAGATGGGATTGAATAGACATGTTCAGTAATGCCAAGTTGCAACAATAGTTGTTGATATAAGTGATTATGCTATATGGTAACTCGATCACCATCAGTTGCAAAAGACTGCAATATTTTGGAAGAGGTATGAATAGGTCATCTGGTGATTACTCAAATGTGAAATTATTTCGTTGTGATGCTTATGTTTTTATCAACGTTCTAAGTAAGACCCAGATCAAACAAGTAGATCTTTGATATGGTGATGATGTTAAGGGATGCAGACTATGGGATCCTACTACCAGCATAATCATCATGGAAAAAGATGCAGTGTTTGATGAATCTCCTTTTGTAAAAGATGAAAGGTTCAAAGCATGACTGGTAGTAGAAGGGTATTTGGAAGGTATTGATTTTCATGAAAGTTTCTCACTAGTTGTTAAAAGCTTGTTTCTATTTCATGTTGTGTTAGCACTAGCTGTGTTAGTACAACTAGATGTTAAAACTATTTTACATGGAGTTTTTGGGATAAGGGGATGTATTTGGAACAACTAGAATGCTTAGTTTAGAATCACAACAAAAGATTTGTTTGCAAACTCAAGATTCATTGTATGGCCTGAAGCATGCCATGAAAATGGTACAAGTGTTAGAAAAACAGGACCGCGGAGAAATAGAATAAAACAAATTCGGAAATAAAACACAGAAGATACACAATACAAGAGAGACACAGATTTACGTGGTTCACCCAGTGTGGGCTACGTTCACCAGAGAAATTGCCAGGTCCTTCCTTTATTATTATCCAGCAAATGAAGGGATACAACCTACATCAAAACCCGCTGTAACTTCCTCTTCTTTCTCTCACAGTCTCCTCTCTCAGAATACAATATTCACCATCATCCATAGCC